>ML104700.1:12900-52892 GCA_003697995.1 Taxidea taxus jeffersonii | reverse complement strand
CCCCCCCCCCCCCCCCCCAGTTCTGAAGGCTCACCGTCTCCAAGGATGCTTTTCAAATAAGACCCAGGGTCAAGGCCATGCAGGTCTGAGTCCTGAACATGATGTGCGGACTTGACTGTTTGCAACCCAAGCCCATGATCCAGTTTAATTAACAGTTTAATTAAGCTTATCACTGCTACCCCGAGCCAGGTGCCTCTGTGGATTAATGTAGCTAATTCAGTGTCCTCTCTAAGAAGTACTATCCGGGAATGTGATTCTGCTCTGAGAACCAGCCTTCAGCCTCTCGATTCACCACCAAAGCCTGATTGGGGCGTTTGCAGTTGTCTCCTGTGGACAGGTGCATTCCCCTCACTCTACAGCGCCCCCCCCCACCCGCCAACGCTCGGCTGTTGGGTCCACTGGACACCTTCCCAGCCCCCGCCTTCCTCCTTCCATCTCCTTCCACCCCTGCTGAGCACTTTTAATTTGCTTGGAATAATTGATTCTGTCTTCTTCTTGCACCTCATTTTCTGCTCGCATTTATTTATCACTTTTTTTTTTAATCTTTTTTTTTTTTTTAAGATTATTTATTTATTTATTTATTTGTGAGAGAGAGAGAGAGAGAGAGCGCGCGAGCACAGGCAGAGAGGCAGGTAGAGGCAGAGGGGGAAGCAGGCTCCCTGCCGAGCAAGGAGCCCCATGTGGGACTCGATCCCAGGACGCTGGGATCATGACCTGAGCCGAAGGCAGCCGCTTAACCAACTGAGCCACCCAGGCGTCCCTATTTATCACTTTTAAACCTCTCCTTGATAGAAGCAGGCCTTCGCGTCTGCAGGGAGAAGGCAGAGTGGGGTGTGTGTCCGGTGGCAGATGGATGTCCAGCACTCTTCTGGCTCTGGGGTCCACCATTTCCACTTCCCCGGCTCCCCCTGCCCTGGAGCCCTCGTGGCTGTGACCTCAGTGTCTAGGAAGCCCCTGGCACGTGTGAGAGTAACAAACAGCTAGACAGAATGATGAGTGCACGGATGACGAAATGAATGAGTGAAACATGCCTTGTCTCTTCCTGGCTCTGGCTTTTGTACCTGCCTCTCCTCTGATGGCCGGTGCCCTCCCCTGCACCTCACCCCTACTCAGCATTCACCATAGGGCTCCAGACCTCGTCCTCTGCATTGCTCTCGCTGGTTACCAGTGGAAGTCATCTGGGTCCAAACTCATTTCGTCAAAGAGGAAATTGACACTCCCCAGAGTCCCCGTTCCAGGATTGTCCCACAGCGGACCTAGGGGAAGGATTCCGATCCAGAGACCCCTTTGGAGCTCCATACTTCTCTCTCCTGGCACTTTGTTGTTTCTCCCCCTACAATTATTTAAGTTGTTGCTGGGAGACTGGTATTGGGTTATTGTTCTTGAAGACCTTTCACAAGATAGATGGCAGTGTTTGCCACCCAGTATCGAGCCTCCTATTAATATCTGCCCGGGCTTATGATAATGATATTAATACCTTGCACCTGAGAATTTCAGTGTCCCATTGATATCCTGTAGTCTTTTTTATAAGATTTATTTATTTGACAGGGAGAGAAACAACAAGTAGAGAGGCAGGCAGAGGGGAAGGGGAAGCAGGCTCCCTGCTGAGCAGAGAGCCGATGTGGGACTCGATCCCAGGACCCTGAGATCATGACCTGAGCCGAAGGCAGAGGCTTTAACCCACTGAGCCACCCAGGCGCCCTTATCCTGTAGCATTTTGCACGTAGAAGATAAAGTTTCTTCTTTAAGTTGAAACTCCTAGACAGTGAGTTACACGGGTTCCTTTGGAAGCCAGAGAGGCTGGGCAAGCTGCAGCCTTCTGTCTGCCTAGGGTTATGATAGAAATCTGCTGCTCTTTCCCATACCCCTTACAAAGCATCCCTGACTTTCTTGGGAAAATGGTGATGCCCTTTAACCAAATTCCGAGTGGTCTGTATCATTAGTGTGTGTGTGTTGGGATAGGGGCTGGGGGATTGAGGCCAAAAGAACCGGAGGACCTCTTTAATCCAATCGGCCCTGTGTGTGCTTCTGACCACCCCTCGCCTAGATTGAGAAATTTGTGTGTTCCTATTTCTAACTCACTAGCCTTGGCTCAGTGACTTTTCTCAAGTGTTTTAAGCTACCATCTCCTCTGTAGTCTGCTGCCCCAAGCTGGGTGTGTTGAAGCAGGAATGAGAGTTCCAAGGGTTTGGGATCTTGTAGGCAGGGTCCCATCAGTGCTTGGCCCCTGGTACTTGTTTGTGCCCCAGGGGAGTCCTGCCAGTGCTTCCTCCCTCTTCTCCCTGCCCATGATCTTCTGCTGATCTGATATGGCTGGGGAAGATGAAGAGCTCTCCAGAACCCCACAGATCAGCTGCCCTCTGGACACTGATGGCTGGGGTGCTCTGCTAGAAGGGAGGCCCCCTCGTTCTGTGACCTGGGCGCTGGGGGCATGACTGGGGTGAGGGGGCTGCAAGAGGACCAGAAGGCCTTTCTTCGCTCAGCTCACATAGGGTGACAAGGAACTAAAGAGAAGCAAACAGTCCTGCCGCTGTCCCAGGGGCCCCCTCCTTGGGGAGGCCATGCCGCCGTGTGGATCAGAGCCACCTGCAGAGCTTTCCGGGTGGGCTGAGGGGGTGCAAACCAGAGCAGATGAGCTCCCCAGAAGGGGTCAGACCCCACAGGCTTGGGTTTGCATGGCTGAGATTCAGAGGCCTAGCCAAGTGCAGTGAGCACAGCCCCAGAGTCCCAGAGAGGTGTCAGAAAGATAGAAGGTGCCCACCTCTGCCCTGCAGAAGGGTGGTCCCACCAAGGGGGCCTTGGTGTAACTCTCAGGAGGGCTGATGGGCTCTGGCAGGACGGCAAAAAGTTTACAAATTCGTTTAAAATTTACTTTTATTATTTTTCACTGATGGATGAGAAAGAGAAATCAGTCTGGCAGTGAGCCCCAAGTTTAGTGTTGGACGATGTGTGCATGAGAAGCCTTTATGAATGTGCTTTCTTGGCAAGGCTCGGGGAGGAGGGGAGGGAAGGGAGGCCATAGCCTCAGGTAGAGCATCCCAACGTGTTAGCACTGGGCAGAGCCTCAGAGGTCCCGGTGTGACTTCCGTGTCTTACAGATAGAGAAACTGAGGCAGAGAGATGCAGGGACTGGCTGGAGCTGACACAGCTTCTTTATGGCAGAGCTGAGACAAGCCCCGCCCCCACCCACCCCACCAACTGCGACGCTCCGTGGGAAGAGGAGGGATAAGTTACTGAGCACAAAGATGGAGCCTCTGTTTCTCCCATGGTGACTCATGGCAGTCATTAAAAGCATGTTATTGAATTAAAAAAAAAAAACAATTGTTGGGCACCTGGGTGGCTCAGTCATTTAAGCCTCTGCCTTCAGCTGAGGTCATGACCTCAGGGTCCTGGGATCGAGTCCCACATCGGGCTCCCTGCTCAGCGGGGAGCCTGCTTCTCCTTCTGTTACTCCCGTTGCTTGTGCTCTCTCTGTGAAATAAATACATAAATAAAATCTTCAAAGAAAAAAAGAAAAACAGTCGTGAAACCTGTGGTCTTGGCACACGCTGACCCTTCCTTAGTTATCAAAGGAGATCGTCAGTTTGGAAAACTCTCTCATTCTTCTCTCTGCTTGTCTAGAGCACAAGCTCCTCAAAGTGAGGTACTCTGTGTGCCATTTTACTTAAATAGTATAATAATAGTCTCCTGATGAGCTATTCTGTACCAAGTACTTTAGAGAAATTATCCCATGTAATCTTCACCAAGTCAGGCCTAGGCATTGTTATCCTTGTCCCCGATGAGGGTGCACAAGTTCAGAGAAATCGAGTGATTTGCTCAGCGTCCTGTGGCTGGTTTATGGTTGGGCTAGGATCTGAACCGGAATCTGTAGGTCTTAAAGAAATACATGGGCGGTTGAGCCTTTTGCAGCATGAAAGTTAAGCAAGGAGGTCTCCCTGTAATATGCCCTTGTTGGCTTTGGCCTGTGTGCAGAGAAGGCAGGCTGGGGAGACTCCAGCCTGAGAATCTCAGTGGAGAGGAAGCAGGGCAGTCTCACCTTGGCAAGACCGCCCTGGCCAGGCCCTGTACTCGAGCACCGTTAACCAGCTCTCCCGTGGCAAGCACAGAACCCAGGCCTGGCAGGAGGGAGCAGGTCCCTGCCCGTGGCTGCCAGCAGGAAGCACATGGTAAGGAGGCTGCTGAGCCCAGGGCAGAGGACCAGGCAGGAGGTGCTGCAGTGCTATTATAATTAAAAAGAAGAAGAAGAAGAAGAAGAAGGGTTGGGGGGAGAAAAAAAGAAAAAAAGCCTTGGTGGTTCTTGGCTCTGAATCCCAATTTGCATCTCATCTGGGAGTCATTTGCATAGGAAGTCCTATTGGTAGCTTTATGAAATAAAATAAATAAAATGAATGGGCTGGTGAAGCTGCCAGACAGATTCCCAAAGCCTGTGCTCTGAGAGGGAAGTTATTGCTTTGTTGAGTTCCCAGGAGTCCTTACTGCAAGGCTGTTTGGGGGTGGGGCCGTGGGGGGTGGTGGAGGAGAGGCTGGGGGAGGGGCAGGTTGCAGCTTTGCAGAAGGGAACAGGTCAGGGACACAGGAGGGCCTCTGCCTGGACTCCTGCAGGTTTCTCCCGTCTTCCTGTGCCGGGCCCTGCCCTCTCATCCCAGCTCCTCTGGGACTTCCGGGCTGGGCTCTGTACCTGCTCAACTTCACTTTTCCAAGTTGAGGGAGTACAATAGTCCTGGGGAAATGAAGGTCCCCTGGTCCCATCCCGGCACCCCATGTGGTATGTCAGGAGTGGGACCCAGGGATGGTTATGTCCAGTATGCAGCTGGGGGCTGGGGAGGGTCACTATTGGAGGACCCCACTCTAAGGTACAGGGGTGGGTGTTGATAAGATGCCCAGTGTTTCCCCACAAGGTGACAGTGTCCTCGCCCCAGGACAGTTGTGTGCCCTGCAAGCCCTGAACTCACACGGAGGTCTCTAACTTACTGTGCCAGACCAGGAAAAGACCTTCAGATGGGCCAAGATCTGCCCAAGGTCACTCAGCCAGGAAGCAGGAGAGTTTGATTTAAAATGCCCTCTCGAGACTCAAAATCCTGCTATGTTTTAATAGGAGGTCCTTGAAGAAGCAGCAGCGGCTTTCCTGGTAGACTTAGGTGGTCGTGAGTGGGGAGTGGAGGGTGTGAGCACGTAGGGGGTGTCATGGTGGGCATAGCCTCTCCCATAATATCTGAGCCTTGGCAGCGGGGGTGGGGCCAGTCCACCAGGTGGGAGCTGTTACCAAGGCCAGAGGAACCCCAGCAGGGTGGGAAGTGGAGATCTCTGCTCCCCTCTTGAGCCCAGCGGCTCTTCTCACACTTGGGGATAGTCTAACAAAGCTGTGAATGGCTCTTAAAAGGTCAGCCATTTAAATTTGTTTTTTCCTTTTAAAGTGATCCCACTTTTGTAAATTGGTTATGTTTTCTTTCCTTCTATGGCAGCTAGGGGGCGGGGGCGGGGAACACATAGCTTTGCTAAGGGACCAGGACTGGGACATAGTCTCCCAACCGCCCCCCACCCCAATTCAGAGATCCCTTCATCGGTGCTTCGCCTTTGTTCAGATCTCTGGTCCTGAAAGCAGGAGAAAGGGGCACCTGTTGTCACTGTTGGCACAGGCCGTGCAGGGAGCATGGCCGTGAACACGGACCCCCAGCCAGCTTCTGGGCCAGTTCCCCTCCTCTCCACAGTGTATCCTGGGTTGGAGGAAGCAGGAGGGCTGCAGGCCTGGGCTGCAAGGTGCCCTTGAGGTGCCACATCCTAGGTTTGCCCCTCCCCCCCATCATCTTGTCGCCTGCAGGGAAAGCATCCTAGGAGTGCTGGGTGCTCAGCGGGTGGGAGGGGGGCTGCTTACCAGTGCTCCACCTGTCACTGTTCATCTCATCACTTCCTTGGCAGGGGAGAGGCTGAGCAAAGGATGGGTGATTTGGCAAAGACAAGAAAGCTCTGGAGCCTTGCCTGGCTTTCCCTAGAGCAGAACAGAACTGCTTCGCCTGAGTCCCGCTCTGCGTTCAGCCTGTTTAGGTGAATCGGAGGAAACTGAGAAGTCTCCAGGGCTTCTGGCCTAAGGCTGGGGGGCCAAGGCAGACGCTGAACCTGGGACCACCATTGAACACTCAGACAGCAACGTGTGTGTGTCTGTACGCGTGCGCACCTATGAGGGACAGAGGGAGAGGGAGTAAGTTAGGGGAGCTCTGCCTAGGGATGGGAATAGCAGACAGGTTATCAATACTGGAGTCTAGCCATTTGCCCTGTTGTCATTCACCAACTGCAGCCTCAGACAAGACATTTAATTTCAATGGCCCTCAATTTCCTCTTCTGTAAAAGAGAGATCATCACTGTCCCAGCCAGTTGTGACTAGACAGAAGTCAAACAGGTAAGCGTGTCCCCTCTAGATGCCAGGAGATCATTACCCTGACGATACTGAATTCAAAGGAGAGGCCACATACCCTGTTTTCATTTTGGAGGGGAACCGGCCCAAAAGGGTCATCGCTTTTCACCTCAACAATGACATAGTGAGTAGTTATTCTGCTCCCAGGCCTGTTTTCATTGCTGGAAGGGATTTGAGAAGGAAGATCCAGCTCAGACCCTTGTTTGCCAAAGTTAGAATCGGAAGAGCTGGAGGTCAGAGAAATGAAAACGTCCGAATTTAGGTGCCGGCTTTGTCTTGTTATCGTAAGCAGCTTTGCTGAGCACATTCCCATAGCCTGCAACCCTCCAGTTAAAGCAAACATTCCAGAGGGTCTTGGTACGTTCACAGATGCATGCACCTCTCACCGCCATCACTTCTAGAATGTTTTCATCACCTCAAAACCTGGTACCTGTCAGCAGGCATTCCTCAACCCCCTTATCCCTCCCAGCCCCCAGAAACCACCAACCCACTTTCCGGTTCTGTGGCTTGACCCGTGGTGGAGATCTTGGGTGAACCGTGCTGCAAAGGCTGTGGCCTTGTGTGTCTGGCTGTTTTGTGGAGCCTCATGATCTCCAGGCTCAGCACGTTGTGGCTGTGAGGACTTTATTCCTTTTTACAGCTGAGTAATATTCCATCATGTGGCCAGGCCCCGTTATTTATGCCTTCATCGGTTAACGGACATTGGAGGGTTTTTTTTTTTTTCTGCTTTTTGGGTGCTGTGAGTAACACTGTTCTGAACATGAGTGTCCCAGTTTTTGCGTGGATCTGTGCTCTCATTCCCCTTGGGTGTATTTCTAGGAGTGGGATCTCTGGGTTATCTGGTAATTCTGTGTTTAACTTTTTGAGGAATTGCCAAACTGTTTTTTAAAGGAGCTGCACCATTTTACATTCCTGCCCGCGGTGATTTCTCCCCATCCTAATCTCGTGTGGTTTTGATCTGCATCTCCCTAATGGCTAAGAATGTTGAACATCTTTTCATGTGCGGATTGGGCATATGTATATCTTCTTTGGAGAAATATCTGTTCAGATCTTTTGCCCATTTTTAATTGGGTGATTTGTCTTTTTATTAAGTTGTAGGAGTCCTTTATACATTCTAGATACAAGTCCCTTATCATATATAGGATTTGCAAATCTCTTTTCCTTTTGTGGGGATTGTCTCTTCGCTGTCTTGACGGTGCCCTTTGAAGCAGGATATCTGAATCTGAATTGCAAAAAAATTGTCCATGTTAATTACATTGCAACCTCATTAATTTGGACTCTGGTAATTTGGAATTAGTCAGGGCAGAGGTTCAAAGTCTGTTCATTCAACAAGCAGTGATGGAGACTGTCGGTAGTCAAGGGCCTGTGCTAGGTACTGAGGAGGGAGGGGTGGATAGGGCGGTGCCTGTCTTTGTGGTCCACAGTCCACAAGAGGAGAACACTCCCCATTATCCAGCCAGTGGGCTGGGCCCTGATGATAGAGCCCCGGGGAATGCTGCTCCTCAGAAAAGGTTTACTAAGCAAATGAGCAGTGGAATCTATTTAGGAAAATAAAGTGCTTTTGAAGGCCCCTCAATCCCTGTGATGGCTTTCATTTCTATGCTAGCAGAAGATGCAGTTGGCCTGGTCCTATCCAGGGAGGAAACTTGGCTTAGATGCTTCTGCTGCTCCTCCTGTCCAGGACACTCTCTTACCCTCAATCTTCATGATGACCTGGTGGGTAAATTGTTAGTATCGCTGTTTATGGAGGAGGAAGCCATGACTTGGGAAGGTTAAGTGACTTGCCCAAGGTGACAGCAGTTAATTGATGGGATATTGGAGTTGTTCTCCCTCTAGCCTCGTGTTGCTGTGTTCTGACCCCTGCATTCCAAACCCGACCCGACTCCAGCAGGGTAAACATGGTGCCTTCCCTAAGACAGGAGTGATGCTTCCTGGCCTGATGGGAAAGCTTGTCACATGTGCTACCCAGAACCAATGTATGATATCTCTCTTGCAGCGTGAGCTTGTCCAGGCCGCACCAGCCTGAGGACTGATAGTGTGTTGTTGGCCTCCTCTAGCTGTCAGTCCTCACCCTCCAGCCATAGGCTAGGACTGCATGCCCCAGCCTGCCATCAGACGCTTTCTGGGTCCCAGTGGCTCCTGGCACGTCTCTGACTCCCACCCTCGAGTACGCTTCGGGGTCCTGATGTAGAGAAAATGCACCACCCTGTGCTGCCCAGGGAAGGAAGCAAGGCTGCCTTCTAGGCTCAGCACCCAAAAGAAAACCTCTTTCTTATTTTTGCTTGCTCTTTGTTGCATGTTCCCTGGGGTTTGACTCAAAGCGTAGTGTGGTGACCATGAGTGCTGCTCGCCCTCAGATCGTTTTGTTTTCCTGCTGGTTCTTAATCTCGTAAACCAAGTTTACCATCACCCCCTTCTCTCAGGACAAATGGCCTCCTCTCTTGTGTCTTTTCAGTCATGCCAGTGGATCCCAGTAGCCCCACCCCATGGATCTTCCAGATTTTCCATAGTCCTGATGGGAGCACCTGGCTCAGCTTCCGGCCCTGAGCTTTGTGGGCAGTTTCATCATTTCAGAGGCAGGAGGCATGCTAAATAGCAATGTCTTAGGATGGCCTCCTGAGACCTCCTAGACAGATAATGCGCCAGAGCTATACACCATCCCCACTGGGCTCACCCTTCTGCAGCACATGGCACATGTCTATTATGAAGTGTTTGTCCCTGCCTCCTTGCTAGTCTCCCTGCTCCCTTACCGCCCACGCCACGTTTGTCTTGTTCTCCACTGTATCCCAAGTGCCTCGCGCTGTGCCTGGTTATCAGGCGCTCTCTAACTTGCATTCAAACTAGGGCGCCTGGCTGGCTCAGTCGGTTGGGCTTCCAATTCTTGATTTCGGCTCAGGTCATGATCTCGGGGTCGTGGGATCAAGCCCCGTATCAGGCTCCACGCTCAGCAGAGTCTGCTTGTCCCTCTCCCCCTGCTTCTCCCCACCATCTTAAATAAATAAAGCCTTTCGCTAAAATAAACAAATAACTAAATTGCATGCAAACAGCATTATCCAGGCCTCACTTTGTGGAACAGCAGGCTCCTTCTCTCCAGGCTTTATGCAGCCCGCGTAACTCTGCTCCCTTTCTACCTCGGCCCCTCTCTGTACCAGATATCTGCAGCCAGACACCCAGCCTGTGCTCAGCTTATTTCCTGCCTGAAGAACACAGTTCAGTGGAGCCGATTTTTGCGCTCTTGAAGGAGGTACAGAATTCCACCCTTGAGCGAGCCCAGTGTACTTGCCCCTTAGCTCAGTGGCCCATGAGTGTCTCATTGGTGGCATGGCAGCAGCATCAGGTGGGTCTGCTTCCTCTCCCAGTGGGGGAGAGGCTCCCAGAGTAGGCACAAGAGGCCTCTGGAGGCACGTCCTTGGCCATCAGGAGCCACCAGCCCTGCAGAGACACTAGTAGATTCCCTGAAAGCAGCCTCTGGGGAGATGGAAGGGAAAGGGCAGAGCGTGGCGGGTTTTGTGTACTGGGCCATGATCTTTGTGTCTTGAGGCTTTCTGGAAGGTGGTGTGGCCCCTGGAAGGAGAATGGGCTTCTTGCCAAAACCTGGCTTTTGTTTTCTCTGGCTATGTCTTTGGGTAAGTCCTCTAACTTTTCTGAGCCTCGGGTACCTTATCTGTAAAATGTGGGCAATAGTACTACCTGTCTCATGGGGTTTAAGAGGCAAAACTGTGTAATGTATGGAAAATTCCAAGGATGGTGCCTGGCCCAGGGAGGCCTCAGTAACTCTTAGTCTCTCTTTATTCATCATCTGTCCACCTCCAAAGCTATAAAAGGAAGAAGAGCTTTGGGGTCAGGCAGCAGCAGTGAAACCTCTGTCTCCCAGCCCTCTCTGTTTTATTTTTGGGGTTCCAAAATAAGACTCGGTCTCCAGAAAGGAAGAGAGCTACATTTAAACACTGGTTTTCCCTCTCAGGCATGCAGCCACCAGTCTTCCTCTCTCTGCAGTGACCAGAGAGCCATTACCAAGTCTGACTTATCTGTGGAGGAGAGATTGGATGGAGGCACATGGAGGTCCTGTGGGGGTCCTTCTCTTGGACCTCTAGGGACAGGCTTTCTCCACTTCCCTCTGCACCAGATGTGGTTGGGAAACAAGAAGGGAACCTGAAGTGTTGGGCTTGTCCCCCAGACCTTTCCTTGTCAGTCCCATAATGAAAGACTTTGCAGATTCCTTACAACTTATGGAATTGACAGTGTGGAGACCAGTATCGTCTCTAGCAGGAGGGAGCCATGCAGTGTAAGTGATGTTCCCTGTAGCCCCCCAACTTGACCAGAGGAATCACCTCCAGCACCAACAATCCAAGCCTTATAATGGTTTTAGCCCCCTGCCCAGGATGAAGGTTGGGCTGAGATGCCCACCGGGGATTGTTCTCAGCCTCCTCGGGACCCCTGCAGATCCATGTGCCTGGGCATCCCTTACACTCAGGGCAACAACTGACCCCCATCCCCCCACGCTGGAGCAAGGGCAGTACGTTGTTCAGTCCAACAGGACGCAGCGTGGCTGCAAGACCTCCCCTTCACTGCACCCCCACCTTTGGCTATCTGCCTTGCTTTTCCCCATCTGAGGACCTAGAGGGCCCTGTGCCTGGCATCTGCGTTTTTGGAGTGCGTTAGCAAACTAGCTGTTTGCTGCTGGAGACTTCAGAGGACCTCTAAAGGCTTTGCCTCTGCATTGTCTTATCCCAAAGGCTCTAAGCCAACATTGCACAAACTGTACAAGGAGCCAGCACTAAACCTATAGATCTAGTAGGGTATGATTTGCTTTGGAGTAAAGGGTACCATTGTCACCTAAGTTTGGGAACCGGTGCATGTTCTACTCTTAGCAGCACGGAACCAGGGCCTCAGTGATGCCCAGCACCGTCACGAGATATCTGAGAAATCGTGCAGTGAAGACAACTGCTTAGCTTTGTTCCTTGGAATTATTTAAATATCAAACCTGGAACACTTAATAATAGTTAAGACTCTCTTGAATATATAGACCCTATATGACACAGAGTGAAACATTGCAGAAGATAAAGGGAGTAGCTAAAGATAATCACCAGATGTTAATTGGTCTGCATAGGCATAAATATGTGAGGAAGTCTTGGGTGTCTTACCTAATAACATCTCATGGGACACTGCTGTTCCACAAAGTGAGGCCTGGATATTGCTGTTTGCATGCAATTTAGTTATTTGTTTATTTTAGCGAAAGGCTTTATTTATTTAAGATGGTGGGGAGAAGCAGGGGGAGAGGGACAAGCAGACTCTGCTGAGCGTGGAGCCTGATACGGGGCTTGATCCCACGACCCCGAGATCATGACCTGAGCCGAAATCAAGAATTGGAAGCCCAACCGACTGAGCCAGCCAGGCGCCCTAGTTTGAATGCAAGTTAGAGAGCGCCTGATAACCAGGCACAGCGCGAGGCACTTGGGATACAGTGGAGAACAAGACAAACGTGGCGTGGGCGGTAAGGGAGCAGGGAGACTAGCAAGGAGGCAGGGACAAACACTTCATAATAGACATGTGCCATGTGCTGCAGAAGGGTGAGCCCAGTGGGGATGGTGTATAGCTCTGGCGCATTATCTGTCTAGGAGGTCTCAGGAGGCCATCCTAAGACATTGCTATTTAGGGTGAAACTTGAGAGGTGAGGACTGCTGGCTGAACAAGGGATGGGGAGAGGAGACCTTTCTGGGCAGAGGGAATAGTATGTGCCAATGGCCAGAATTGAGAGCTGCTTTTGGTTGCAAGTAAGGGAAAACCAAACCCAAAGCAGCTTAATGGGTAAGAAAATGAATCGGCTTCCACGGCAACAAGGGGACAGGTGGGCAGGTGTCACTGCTGGTTGTCTCTGGTGGCTCAGCGAAGGCGGCAGAAACTCAGGCTTTTTCCCATCTTTTCACTCTGCTGGCCACGGCATCGGCTTTATCCTGACGTTGGCTCCCCCTCATACTGTGGGCTTTCAGTAGCAATTTTCTCAAGTCTATCAGGAGAGTGAGATCCAGACAGAGTTCTCCCTCTGCAAGTTTTAATGGACCAATTTAGAGCAACCTAACCACCCTGAACCACTTATTGTCATGGGGGTATGCCTGGCTCTGAATGGCTTAGTCTGGATTCTTATAAGAGAAACACGGGGTAGGGATTACCGTGATCGACTTAGGCTAGGAATCACCAAACTTTTCCCATCAAGGCCCAGATAGTGAATATTTTTGGCTATGTGGGCCACACGGTCTTCACATATGGTGCTTTGTAGCTCAAAAAGCAGCCACAGACAAGACATAAGTGAGCGAGCCTCACTGTGTTCCAGTACAACTTTATTTATGGATATTAATATTTTCATACTATGTCATTTTCTTGTGTCAGGAAATAGTCGGCCTCCTTTTTTTCCCCAACCATGTTAAAATGTCAGAATTCTTAGCTTGCAGGCCATCCAAAAAACCCTCCCAAAAAATGGGTGGCAGGCTAGATTCGGTTCATGGGCCACACACAGCATGCTACCTCCGATTGAGACGGATCAACACTCATTCCTGGAACAGGGTTCAGTCCCTAAACCACGTTACTGTCACACGGGGTGAGAGAGGTAGAATGGATCGGGAGTCAAGCTCAGGGTCGTTCCCAGGTACTTTTGAGGGTATGTAGGAAGCCCAGTGGCTCAACGATGGAGACTGGGCATTACAGCATCTGGGCAACTCTTCATGGTGCACAAAGCCCTTGTTAACAGCTCATGGGCAGCCCTTCCCTTCCCTCTGCCTGGGTGCTGCCATGACACCTTCCCAACTTAACTAATACCCCATTTAAAGAATTAATTTTGGAAAATTGTGGCTAGGCAATCGCCCTGTCATTTCCCAGTAACATCAAAATCCATGCACGCTCACAGGGTCTTCGTGAACACAGGGCCCCCCACTTTTGTTGCCAGATCCTAAGGAGTGGCTGCAATTAGTCAGTAAGTAGTCACTGAAACACTCACCAGCTTTGCAGCCCCCCTGGGTGCAGTAGGGGAAGCAGGAAGGTTTGAATGATTCTGCTTTATAGCAAAGGCGTGGCATGCAAAACAAACACACACAAATCTTCCCAAACTCTGCGGCTCAGAGCCACCCGGATGACAGTGGCATGATAGAATGACCTCAACTCCCAGCATCTGTTTATGTCACACAGTGAAAGTTAATGAGGGCTGACCCCCAGCAAAACTGGGAAGTCAAGCAAAGTGCAGCTTCGGGCTCTGACCATCCTTTCCGAAGGTGTGTGGCGAATTCTTTCCCAGCCCTGTCACCCTAGCAGGCTCTCTGTCCTTTCTGACCTTGCTCTGTCCTTTAAACAAGGACCTGCCATTGGCCAGTCCCACTGGAGATGGGTTGACAGGATGTACTTTGCTCTGAATTTCAGTTGTGTCTCTTTCTTACATTGTGTATACGTTTTGGTATTTTATGCTTAATTTTATTTCATGCAATGAGACTCTGTCTCTGGAGCAGATCATTTCAGGTCAAAGCAAGCATGGGGTGGGGACTGATTTGGAGCTGGGAGAGAAAGGGCAGAAATCACAGCAATATTAAACAATGTTTGGGTTTTACTTCATTGTTTATAGAGTGCCTATGTGTGCACACACACACGCACAGTTTCTCACAAAATCCTGTGAGGTGGTAAGGCTATGACAGCATTGTCACAATTATACCCATTTTATAGGTGAAGAAACTGAGGCTCAGAGAGACTAGAGGTGCCGAGTTGCTCTGTCACTAGTATATTGGTGGGACAGAGAGTTGAACTAGAAGTTCAGACTGTGTCAAAATGTATGCACTTTCCGATGAGATGCTGCCCCTTTCCTAGCCCTGGCCATCCTCACTTCTCTCTTGGTCTGTTCAGCAGGACAGCTGTGAAGATAAATCTAGTCAGGAACTTTTATAACTAACTGATTCATGTAGATAATCCCAAAGCTGATTAGGCTATAACTATTGAAGATCCTTCCTTCCTTCCTTCCATCCTTCCATCCATCCATCCATCCATCCATCCATCCATCCTTCTTTCCTTCTTAGGTCTTGGGGGTAGAAATAATAAATACTGTGAATATTGTGCTCTCACTGCCTTCCAGTCGTTCATTTACTTAATCAGCCTTTGTTGGGCATCTACCACACGCTAGGCTCTGTGCTAGATACTAGGGATGTCAAGAGGAGAGCTCCGTTCCCTTGCTTCTAGTAAACAGACAATTATCACGCAATACCTAAGAATCAGGATGGAAATTTGGGCAGGAAACAGTGGCTCATGGGAAAGGGCATCCAACCCAGGCTCAGAAGGTCAAGAGAGGAGTTGGTCTAGAAGCTGACTTTGGTGACTAGGCCAGGATATGCAGTTAAAAGACATACAGTCAAAGAAGGAATGTGTGTGCATGTGTGTGTGTGCGTGTGCTCACACGCAAGTGTGTGGTGTGTGCATGTTTTACATGGGAGAAATGACAGCCTGTTATATTCTAAGGGGAAGGAGGGATGGGAAGGTAGAGTTACAAGAGAAAGCATGTGAAGAGTAGAGAAGGGTTGGAGCTGAAGGGACTGGTCTTACACAGATGAGGGGTATCGCTTCCCCCAGGACAGCAAAGAGAACTGGTATTAAATATTGATGCCTTCATTCACTCATCTAGTCATATTAACTCATTAGCTCTGTACTGAACGATCCAATGTGCCGGCCTTGCTATGCTAGCTAGGTAATGGGGATATAAAGTTGAAAATAATGAATTCAATACATATTTGCCAAGCATCTCTCTACTGTGTACTGTCCTAACAATGACAGCAATGATGTAGTAAGTGTTTGTTGTGGTCCTTGCTTTCATTTGAACATTTTAGCATCTATTATTTCATTTAATCATCATAACGGTATATGCTAATGTCATTGCTATTTTTAGATGGTTAAACTGAGATGGAGAGACCTGCCTGATGTTATAGAGCTAGTAAGTGGCAGAGGTCGGCTTTGAACCCAGCCAGCCTGTGCTCTGAAGCCTGTGGCTTATAAGCACTGAGTGTGTGGTCTCAAGCTTGCAGGCCCAGAGGAGGTGGTCAGATGTGCAGGCAAACAACTAAAATACAGCAGATGTCTATTTCTGCCAACACAGTTGACTAGATAAACTGAAAACTCCTCTCCTAGAAAATACCAAGAAGTGTTAGATAAAATATAACAAACCTTTGAATGCTAGCTGAACAAGAAGGAGAGTTAAGAAAACCACAAGGGACCAAAAATGAAGAAAAAGCGGAAAAGTGAAGTGGTAAGCATGTAAATTGATGCTATGGCAGCTTGGAGTGATGCCTTGGGAACGGGGTGGGGGCACAGGAGGAAGAGTATTGCTAGTCTCCAGATTTGAGGAGTTTGGATTTCATTGGCCATGAAGAGGTAGGAGGCAAGACCTTGGAACTGTGTAAGATAGAGAGGTAGGATTGAGAATCCCACATAAAGACGATGCCCTCAGTGAAATGGGACTTATAAAATAGCCCGGGCTTAAGCACAGGGTGATAACTTGGGCACTGAGTGAGAAAAAATGGTTTCTCTGAGACTTTATAACCATGGGGTATCCTTAATGGGTTTGAGGTTGGAATTTATACTTCCTGCTGGCCCAAGAATTACCAAGTTGCAACTTCAGTATAAAAAGTGGTAACAGCTTGGTAATGCTCCCGAAGTTTCTGATAAACAAAGCAGAGCCCCACAAATGGACAAATCTTCAACCCTGGCTGCAAGGGATTTCCACAGATAAAGCCCATGAATGAGAATTAGCAGATGCAACCAACATCAGGATGAGACCCTCAGGAAGTACAACTCGGAAACAATATGTTTGACTAGGTGGACTTCACACAGACATTTACGGGACAATCCATCCAGCAACAGAAGAATACACATTCTTCTCAAGGGCACATGGACATTCTCCAGGGTAGATCATATTTTAGGCCACAAAACAAGTTTTAATAAATTTGAGAAGGTTGAAATCATATCAAACATTTTTTAACCATAATGGTATGAAACTAGAAATCAGTTACAAGAACTAAACTGGGAAAGTCATGAATGTGTAGAGATGAAACGATGTACTATGGAATGACCAACAGGTCAAAGAAGGAAATTAAAGAGAAAAAAATATCTTGAGGCAAATGAAAATGGAAATACAGTATGCTAAACCTATGGGATGCAGCAAAAGCAGTTCTAAGAGGAAAGTTTCTAGCGATAAACCTCTACATTGAGGAAAAAAGAAGGGTCTCAAAGAAACAATCTAATTTAACAACTCAAGGAACCAGGAAAAGAAGAACAAACTCAGCCCAAAGTTAGTAGAAATAAATAAAAAGGAAATAACAAAACTCAGAGCATAAATAAATGAAATAGAGACTAAAAAGATAGTAGAAATGGTGAAACTAAGAGCTGGTTCTTTGGAAAGATAAAACAGACAAAGCTTTATCTACTCTTACCGAAAAAAGAGGGAGGTCTAAAAAAAAAATATGGAATAGACATTACAGCTGATACTACAGAAATACAAAGTAGCATAAGAGATTACTACTACTACCAACAATTATACACAAATTGGACAACCTAGAAGAAACGGGTAAAAATTCCCAGACACATACAACTTACAAGACTGAACCATGGAGAAATAGAAAATCTAAACAGACCAGGTACTGGTAAGGAGATTGAATCAATAATCAAAAACTCCCAATAACAAAAGTCCAGAACCAGATGGCTTCTCTGGTAAATTCTCCCAAACACTTGAAGAATTGATAACAACCCTTCACAAACTCTGCAACAAAATGAAAAGTCACCCTATGAAAGAGGAGAGAATATTTTCAAGTCATATAAGGGGTTAATATCCAAAATATATAAAGAACTCCTTCAACTCAAAAGCGAAACAAAACAAAATAACCCCAATCTGATTAAAATTAGGTGGAGGAACTGAATAGACATCTTTCCAAAGAAGCCATTTAAATGGCCAACAGGCAGTCTGAAGTCAGAATTTCTTCTTCCTTGGGAATTTTAGTTTTTTCTTGTAATGCCTTCGACTGATTGGATGAGGCCCACCCACATTATGGAGAGTAATCTGCTTTATTCAAGGTCTACTGATTTGAATGCTGATCACATTCTCAAAAATGCATTCACAGTGACATCTAGACTGGTGCTATCACCAACCTGGCTCATATAATTAACCTTCACAAAGTGGGACCTGGTAGTATCTGTCTGTGATCTGGAAGACAAGGTAGGAGAGTGCAGAGTGAGAGATGTAATGGTCGGATCAACACGACCTAGGATCAAGGTGGGGGAGTGAATGAATGGATGAATGAATGGATGAAAATCTTAAGTGACAGCAGAGGGACTAGTACGCATGGCTCCTCTGCCACTGAGGCAGGAGATAAAAAAGTAGCTACAGGTCAGGGAGGAGGAAGAGGGAGCCCAGCCATTCTTCCTTCACTCCCTGTTCTCTGTCCTGGGCACCCTGGGGTGGTTTATGTTTTCAGTATTTTTAACTTCATTTAAGTTGGTGTTGGATGAGGGCCTTGTAACATGGCAGCCCCTTACCCATGTCCAGGACCATCCTTGGGCCTCTACTTCTTCACACCTGGTCTGTTGACATGCCTCCCAGAACCTTCCTTGAACTCTCACATGTGAAACCACACACAAGCCACATGGAGGGCTCCCTAAGGGGAAAAAAACGTATGGGGAGGAAAAGACGGGATGTGCCTAGAAATGCAGCTGGAGTTGGGTTGGGAGTTAGTCCCCGCTCCTCTCTTTGCCACCTGTGCGACTTGAGCAGACCTAGGCTAATGGTCCTTGCCCCCTAGATCTCATCAGGTTATCTAAGGACCTAATGAGTTCACTTTGTAAATTACAAAACATGACAATAGTGACAGGTGCTATTTGTAGGAGCTTAACATATGCACAGACACAGAAAAGGGAAATTTCCATTGTCCCTGGAGTGGGATGGAGTGGGAGGGGGGTATGATGAGACGCTGACGTCATCTGGGGGAAGAGCTTTCCCAAGCACCTACTGTGCTCCAGACCCTGTGTGGGTCCGTGACATTCAGCTGCTTATTTAAACCTCATGCAACCCCGATGACAACCGTTGGGTCAGACAAACCAAGTACGTTGCCCAAGGGCAGCCAGTGCCATGGGCAACTGAAATTGGGGTTTGAAAATGCCTGACCATCTCCCCACCACACAGTGTACCCTCTTGGGGTATTTGTGAAGTATTCTTATTATTGTCATGAGGGCCTGGAGATGTAACACGCAGCGTAGTGATTATAGTCAGCGGTGCTATCCTGGAAACTTCAAAGTTGCTAAGAGACTGGATCTTCATTGTTCTCGCCACAGAAAGAGATGCCGAGTGATACTGATGTTAGCTCACACTGCAGGGGTAATCATGCTGCAGTCAGTAAATGTAGTCAACCAACATGCCCTATGCCTGAAACTAACACGGTGTTGTATGTCAATTACACCTCCATAACAAAAATGAAAGTGGAATATGGTTGTTGGGATCAGGCTGAGCCGCTTTCGCTACCTGGTGGTCATTAGGCAGATAGTAGACCACGTGGTACAATGGCAGGCTGGGAGGGCTTCCCTGAGAAGGTGTCTTGATTTGTCTGAGAACCTGGGCATGATGGCCTTCTTGTTTGAAAGACTGTAAGAGAGAGAGCATGAGCAGGGGGAGGGGCAGAGGGAGAAGCATACTCCCCACTGAGCAGGGAGCCCAGTGCGGGCTGGATGACAGGACTTGGAGATCATGACCTGAGCCGAAGGCAGACACTTCACTGATTAAGCTACCCAGGCATCCCTAAGGACTTCTTTTTATTTATTTATTTATTTATGCATTCATTCATTCATTCATTCATTCATTTGACAGACAGAGATCACAGCTAGGCAGAGAGGCAGGCAGAGAAAGTGGAGGAAGCAGGCTCCCCGCTGAGCAGAGACCCCGATGCCGGGCTCGATCCCAGGACCCTGGGACCATGACCTGAGCCGAAGGCAGAGGCTTTAACCCACTGACCTACACAGGCGCCCCCCCTAAGGACTTCTTATTAAGAGTGTTAATGAGGGGAGACGTGGGTGGCCCAGTCAGTTTCGTGGCCAACTCTTGATTTCAGCTCAGGTCATGATCTCAAGGTCATGAGATGGAGCCTCATTCCGGGTTCCACTCAGAGTTCGGAGCCTGCTGGGGATTCTCTCTGTCCTTTCCCTCTACCCCTCCCCCCCACTTGCCCTCTCAAATAAATAAATAAAGTGTTACTAACACTGAATAAACAGGTCAGAGAAAGGCCAGTCTCCAGGTGTTCCAGTAGGCGCTAAGCCTGCCCTGAATCGCCAATTCCGTTACGGCTGCGTAGACGCCACCGCAGTGCCCTCTGATGGGTTCATGAATTAAGTATGTGTCAGGGGTGGCATGTGTAACATGGCTGGGTGCTCATGTCTCTGCCATGCCTCTGGAAGCCGCAGGGGCCACGGGGCAGGCAGGCCACCCGTGCCGCAGAACCGGAGAGGGGATTGCAGTGTCCTCATGCGGCGGAGGGCTGGCGTCCAAGGTCTCCAGCCCTCTGGGCTTTGCAGCAGTGACACTGAAGCCCCCTTCCTTTTTGCCAGACCTCCTTAGGAATGTCTGATTGGTGGCCTTTACAGAGGTGACAGCCTCTGTCTCTCCTCCCAGCTCTGTCCCCACGGCGGGGGAGGGGAGGTCTGCTGGAAGCCCTTGAAAGGGAATTAGGCTGTATGAGTGACCTACCGCTGCCTAACAACTCACTCTGGAACTTCATGTTTATTATCTTGGGGGGTTCCTGGGGGTGAGGAATCCCGGAGCCACTTAGCAGGGTGGTTCTGGCTCAGAGTATCTCAGGAGGCTGCAGTGGAGGTGTGGACCATGGTCAAGGTCAGCTCCAAGCTCACACAGGCGGCTGTTGGCAGACTGTGGTTCCTTGCTGGCTGTTGAGTGGACCTCGCCCCTGACGGTGTGGGTCTCTCCATAGGGCCAGTCACAGCATGGTAGCTTGCTTTCCCCAGCGCGATGGTGGTGGTGTTGGTGGCAGTGCGTCCCAGTCCCACCCTAAGTTGGAACACAGGGTGAGAAGGGACATCCCATCCCTTCTGTCATTTGCTATTGAGCAGATCAGCCAGGGTAAGGTGTGAGGGGTGTGAATTCCAGGAGGCTGAGTTGGCCGGAGCCACCTGGGGGGCTGACTGGCACACAGCCTAGCAGAGACTCGTACTGGGAGAGCTTGCTAGGGAGCTAGAAACTTCGCCCGGACGTCCTCCCAACAATTCTAAAGATGCTGTTACAGGCTTCTCAACGAGTACCTTTGAGATCAAGTTCAAGTCCCTTTAATGGCCTAAAAGGCCCCTCACAGCCCACCTGCCTCACCACCAACAGCTCCAGCTTCATTTTCTCCCTTCTTTCCAGTCACCCCAAGTCCCAGCTGGGGACAACTTGGCTTCATGTCTCTGCCTCTGGACCAGTAAGTCCCCTTCCCCAGCCAGCGACTTTGTATTTCACAACCCAGTTTAATTGTCTTCTGCTTTGTGAAAACTTCCTAGGTGGCTCCCCAGAAAGAGGTCTCTCCCAGCACTCCAGAATCACCCCCACCACCACATACCTCTCCTATAGCACGACTTGTTCCACATGGCAAGTATTGCTGGAATGCCTGCTCTGTCCCAGGCACTGTGCCAGGGCTGGACACAGAGCAGTAAACACAACACATAAAATTCCTGCCCTTCCCTGAGCCCTTCCCTGCATAGATTTACATCATAGTGGGGACCCACATACCACAAAAAAGCAAGGAAAGGCAGAGTGTGCTGGATATTGATAAGTGCTGTGGACAAAAATGCAGCACAGCAGGGTGAGGGAAAGGGTGAAGGGCTGAGGGACGGGGGGCTCTTTCTTGCTTGGTGCTTGGGGAAGGCTCGCAGGTGCTGCGACACAGAGCAGAGACTGGCAGGACATAAGGATTGACTTGGGGGTTATCTGGAGATAGAATGTTCTGGAACTGTCATGTTGGAATATTTGCTTTCACTCCCACCTGCCATTTCTGTATGCTCCTCGAGGGCAGGGACCAGGAATGTGTCACCTCTGTGTCCCCACTGCTTTGCCCAGTGTTGATGTATAGCAGAGGCTTGAGGAATGATGAGTGCCCTATGCGTGAGTGGGGGCTGACACATGAGAGAGACAGGATCGGACACTCCGCGAACTCCCACAGAGTCCGGGAGGACTGATAGGGGAGAAAACCAAGAGAGAAATTTGTTTTGTGGATTAAGGGTTTGCTCCGTAGACATCCCTGTGTTATATAGACAGGGGTGAAAGGAACATGAATTTAAATAAAGACTTTGGTCTGTCTTTAATGATGCAGTTATTAGACTGCATTTGGCAATGCGTCCCCTGACATAAAGTTTTAAAATCCGCCTTTTCAAACACTAAATTACCCTTTGGGTCTGCCAGCTCTAATGATAAATAAAGTGCAAGTTGACCTCATTACCATCAGATTCATGGAGTGGGTTAACGTTTGGTAGATTAACCAGTTCTAGGTGCCGAGGGATGAAAGCTACAAAATGATAGACTCAGCTGGAGAATCAGGGGCTGGAGCCACAGCTGCAATCAAGTTCGTTACACGGGGGTCGATGAACCTTTGTTTCTAGTCGGTGGGAACTCGGATCCCTCCACCTTCTTGTAACAGAGTGACCTGCAGATGCCTTAGCTCGGGCAGCCCGGGAGTAGCGGATTCTTTGGGGGCAGGGAGGGAAGAAAGCCCTTTCTCGGAAGAGGTGGTGTGAGATGTCTTTGTGAGTCCACAGAGTGAGTTCCCTGGGAACCCTGTGCTTTTGGAGGGGTGTGTCCAGCCCTCCACAGGAAGCACCCCTGCAGCTCCTCTGTCAGGCTAGGGTGGGGTGAGTGCTGGTTTGGTAGAAGAAGGCACCAGAATCTCCGTTGTGTGTTCCTTCAGGAGGGAGGGGGAAGGGCTTCGTGAAAGGTGTGGTTGACTGGTAGGGTTCTTCTCTGCCCCCTGAGAAGTCCCTGAGAGGGGACTCAGTCCCATGACACAGAGGAGGGACCAACCGCCCTCAGAGAGATGGTCCATAGGCCTGTGTGAGGAAAGAAGGCAGAGTGGAGGAGAAACCCCCACAGGTCTTGTCTCTCCTCATCTTGAGAGCCTAGACAGACAGGGTAGTCAGGGGAAAGTACAGCTGGTGGGTACAGGAGGGGAGAAAAATATCAGGAAGGTGTCCCCTTTCAATTACAAATAGGAGGAGAGAGATAGAAGGAAGGAGAGCTGGGCTGACTGCCAGCCAAAGGCAAGAGGACATGGATGCCTCGTGTTGGCCATCAGACATTCTAGAACATGGAGGCCACTGTGTTTGCTGGGAGTGAGAGCCTGGGCCCAGGGTCACACAGATCTAGATTCACAGTCACAGTAGAAGTGGTCAGGTGATTTAAGGGGTCTATTTGCTTTGTCATCACCTGTAAAATAATAATAGTAATGCCCACTGTTAGGACATTTTATGTGAAAGTTAAAAAGAAAAACACATACAAACTGCCAGACACATGGAAACATCCAGAAAGCAGTGATTTTCCCTAAATCATGAAAGAAGAATGTTTCTTAAGTCAAATAATTCCTTCTCTTCCTTCTCCCTCCCTGCCTTCCTCCCTCCCTCCCTCCCAACTAGCCAGCTACTATGTATACATCACTTAGCACATAAAGGGTGGTTTACTACACAGAACATTCTAGGAGAAGCATTGTGATATACTGGGCAGCATATTGTCGTGGAGCAAAGGATCTGATGTTTACTTTTAATCTCTTGCCACATCAGCTGCATGGAATTGAATAATTTTATCTTTCTGGGCTTCTGCAAGCTCATCTGTGAAATGGGCATGGCAATATTTTACTGTTACCTCCTAGATTATTATAAGATACAAATGAGATCAGATGTATGAAAGTGCTTTGTAATCTGTAAAAAAAAAAAACAAAAACAAAAACAGAAATACAACCCAATTCTCTGGGGGTGCCTGGGTGGCTCAGTCGGTTAAGCATCTGCCTTCAGCTCAGGTCATGACCCCAGGGTCCTGGGATGGAGCTCCATGTCAGGCTTTCTGCTCAATGGGGAGTCTGTTTCTCCCTCTCCCTGTCCCTCCTCCAACTCCTGCTCTATCTTTCTCTCGCTCTAAAATAATAAAGTCTTTAAAAGAAAAGAAAACAATTCTTTGTATTTAAGAAATCATTTTTAGTTGTGGTAGAATGTATAGAACATAAAACCAGCTTAATCATTTTTATGTGCACAGTTTGGAGATTCTACGTGCATTCACATTGTTGTTGATTTTAAAGATTTATTTATTTGGGGGGGGAGGGAGGAACAGAGGGAGAAGGAGAGAGAGAATCCTCAAACAGACTCCCTGCCAAGCCCAGACCCCGACACAGGGCTCCATCCCAGGACCCTGAGATCATGACTGGAACCAAAACCAAGACTCGGATGCTTAACCAACTGAGCCACCCAGGCGCCCCCATTCACACTGTTTCACAACCATTACCACCACCCAGTCTCTGGAACTTTCTTCATCTTGCAAAACTTTGTGCCTATTGAGCAATGACTCCTTATTCCCTGTGTCTTGGATCCCCCAGCAGCCGCCTTTCTACGTTCTGTCTCTATGAAGGTGACCACTCTTAGCTATCTCCCATAGGTGGTCGTACTTATCTTTTTGTGTCTGGCTTCTTTCATTTAGCACAATGTGTGTAGGAGTCATCCATACTGTAGCAGGTATCAGAATCTCCCTCCTTTTCAAGGGTGACTAATATTCCATTATATCTATGGCATCCATTATATCTATGGATGCCACATTCTGTTTACCCAGCCATCTGCTGATGGACACTTGGATTGCTCCCATGTTTTGGCTACTGTGAGTGAGGTTACTATCAATAAAGGCACACAAATATCTCTTGGACATATACCCATATACATCAGGCTCTTTTGGATATACACCCACAGGGGAAGCTACTGGACCAGATGGTAATTCTGTTTGTAATTTTTTGAGGAACCATCATACTGTTTTTTACTGTAGCTGCACCAGTTTCATTCCCACCAGCACGGCACAAGGATTCCAGTTTCTCCACATTTTTACCAACACTTGTTATTTTCTGGGTTTGCATGTGTGTGTGTGTGTGTGTTTTAAAGATTTTATTTATTTATTTGACAGAGACACAGCGAGAGAGGGAACACAAGCAGGGGGAGTGGGAGAGGGAAAAACAGGCTTCCCGCTGAACAGGGACCCCAATGCAGGCCTGGATCCCAGGACCCTGGGATCATGACCTGAGCCGAAGGCAGATGCTTAATGACTGAGCCACCCACGCGCCCTGTTTTCTGGGTTTGTTTGTTTGTTTGTTTTCTTCTTGATAATAACCATCCTAATGGTTGTGAGGTAAAAAGAATTCACAGTCTTAGTGGTTCATACAAGCACTTGATTTCATGGTAGTTTACCTCCTTCAGAACAGAAAACAGGGAGGCATACAGCATGATCGAAGACATATCTTGGAAGGAGTCGAGTTTTTCTGGGTGTGGTCCCTGGATTAGCAGTGTTACCAGCTCCTGGTGAGTTGTTAGAAATGAGGATGCTTGGGTCCAGAATCAGAAACCCGGGGTTGGGACCTGACAGTCTTTATTTTTATAGCCCTCCAGGAGTTTCTGATGCAAGCTCAAGTTTGTTCAGAGGAGTAGAAGCCGATGAAGCTGGGTGTGGGTCAGAGGCTAGTTTATGCAGGGTAGAGCTGGGTCAGGGAGTTCACGCTCTGCTTATAACCCTCTGGTGACTGCCCATTGCAGTGAGAATAAAATTAAGCTTCTCACTATGGCCCACAAGGCAATATGATCTCTGTCCCCCTCCTCATCTTCCCTCCTTCCGTCCTTCCCATCGTTCACTACAAGCCCGCCACGGAGCGCCAGCGCCTGCAGGATCTGGAGGCATTGGAGGGGTGTCACACCTGAGGAGGATGCTCCTGGCATCTAGTCCTAGTGACGCCCAACTTACCGTGACCCCCAGGACAGCCCCCTACAGCAAAGAACCATCTGGCTCCAGATGTTAAGAACACTGAGCCCGAGAAACTCAGCTCTAAACTAGGCTGCTGGTTGCAGGAATGGAGAGAAAAAAAAAAAAGAATATTTTTATTTGGCAGGGTAAGATTTTGTCCCCATCTGTGCCTCCCACCATTGTGACTTTAAATCTTTCTCACAACAAAATCAGAAGACCCCAAGCACAGAAAATTCCTCTGGGAATATGGTGTGCCATGCTTTCGTCCTGTTTCTCTAGGCGCCTGTCTCACGCTCTGACTAATCTTGTTTGTTTGTTTTTTTTTCCTTCTTCCCTTCTTCCTTTCTCTCCCCTCCTCCTTCCCTTCATCCTTCCTCAGTCCTCTTGCTTTTTCTTCCTTTCTCCATCTGCTCCCTCTATCCGTTCTCTCTCTCTCTCTCGGTTAACTGCTCATTATGAAGATTTGAAGTTTAGTGGGTTTATGGTCTCAGTCCTTAATTTTTAAAGCAGGTAATTGCGTAGTTTATACTAAATTAAATTTACTAGCATTTTACTTCTGTGGCATATGGTGTCTGAATGGGGCTGCTTTTTATCTCCTGTAGGCTAGTGCTATTTCTTTTCCCTTGTCCCTCTGTGCCTTTTGAATATTCTGATGACAGCCACTAAGCCGCTCTTCCAACCCACAATACATCTTTAGGAAACTCAGCCAGTTACAGGGTGAGGTTGCCGAGACCAAGACCTGGTCTACCGAGTTGCGCTGTGGACCCTGGGCTGATGCCCCCTGTCAGAGTGCACCCCTCCATGTCTCAGGCTGCTCTTCTGGGATCTTCGTGACAAGGGCTGTTGGTCTTCCCTAAAGGGACCACCTTACTCCTCCTCACTATCGCTCCAAAAAGTACGGCGTATACAATTCCCCAGGGATACACTGAGGGGGCCGTGGACACCTGCTGAAACCTAAATTAGTCTCCTGGAGAAACGGTGCATAGAATGGGTTTTTGAGGGAGGACAGACCCGGGAGGTATTTGTGTGCGGTACTCTCTAGACCACGTGGGAGGTGCTGGCCTCAGGGAGGCTGATGGGAACTGAGACTGAGTTCCTTCCGTACATTCTAGATGGAGCCTCCACGGGAAGTTTGCTTTCCAGCACAGAGAACAGGGACTGTCCTCCCTGCTCAGAAATAGTAATTACAGCGTGAAGTAAAAGGTTGACACATTTTGATGACACGAAGCTCCTCTCTTCCCACGTTAGGAAAGGGCAAGAGAAAGAGGATGACGTTATTTGAATACATTTTTTGAATGAATGAGCAAATGGATATTCTGTTCCTCTCCCATCGTGGGGCCGCAGCTTACTCTCTAAACCCCTGTGTCCTCCTGGATAAATGTTCCCTGTCCTGGTCTCCCTCCCAGGGAGATGACGACAATGAATAAGATCTATTGCTTGTGCTTTGATCTCCTGGTATAAGAGATGGAGAACTCCAAGGTGCGAGCAATCGAAGTCATGGCCCTGTGGATTTTTCGGGCCATATTCTTGCAAAGAACTCAAAGCTGTCCTCATCGGCCATTGTCTCTTCCTTGCCCTTTTCTCTGAGTGGAGGGACATTAGCATCATCGAAACGTGTTAAACTTCTAGCGTCTGTTTTAATGATCATTTCTGATCCGAGGTGACAAGGTCCCACATTGTAAACTGTGGCAGGCAGGGTCCTCCTTTATTCACAGCTGTGGTGAAACTGGGGAGCTAGGAGGCCCTCGGTGCTCTGGTGGCCCAGGCTCTCTCCGAAAACTCAGGGAGGAGGCCTGAGGTAATGATGATGTGACCAGACAGAGACGGAGGGTTGGGTCAGCAGACCACACAGAGCGCTTGTGACTCAGAGGTGGGGGATTGTGCGGATGGCACCTGCTCACTTTCCCCACGGACCTCCCCTTTCAGAGCCTGCCTTGCACCCTGCCTGTGCTCTCTGCCTCACTCCGCACTCCCATCACCATCGCCCCAACTCGTCCCTGAGTATTTGAGCACAAGAGCCAGAGCCGCCTCATGTCCCCACGTCCCGTGTCCTCGGTGGTGTCTACCCCGCTAGCGCCTGGCGTCAGATAGGTGATGAGTACGTGCTCACCGAATTGAATTGCCCCAGATGGTGAAGCCGACCTGGGCTCAGTGTCCTCTAGAAGTGAGGCAGACCTCCTGGGCACCCTTGGACGTGCTCGACCCGTTAGGGCTCCCAGAAGCCCCCATCACTCCCCGAGCCTCTGCCTTCATTCTGGTCCAGCCCGTAACTCGGCCGGAAGGCTGTCACCGGCAGCCATTAGAGAAGACAAAGAGGCAGCTCCAGCAGCCACGGCTTCTCCCCCCCCGCCCCCCCTCCGGCTCTGCGTGCCGGAGCCTGGAGCGTGGGGATGCCAGGCACTGTCCTGCCGCAGTCATGCATCTGGTCCCGCCAAAGCCAGCCACGGGAGCTTCCGTGGACAGAGCTGGTGGCCCCCTCTAGAACCTTGAGAATTCACGGGGACTGTCCTTCCCCTGGAGGAAAGCCAGAGGGACGTGGCACAATCCAGAGAGAGAAGCCAGCTCTGGGTGACCTGGGAATATCAATGAGGTATGCGGAGACCTTACAAAGCGGCTGTATTAATAAGGCTCTAAATGCAGATGTAATCGCTGGTCATGCCAGGGACTGTGTTCATAGATTTGTTTGCAGGGATTGTGTCCTTCGGTTAACTGTGGGAGGATGAAGGATGAAGGGATGGAGCTAAAGGTGAACCATGTTGTGAAAGTCCCAACCATCAACACACATTGCGATCAGGTCTTTTAACAAGTCTGGAAGGCACGCGTGGTGTGTAGCGTTTGCCTGTATCTGCGCTGAGTCTTGGTGGGGGGGTGGGGGACGGGAGATGATGAGACGTGGCTTCTGCCCTCACGGTGCTCACTGTTCAGAGGGCTGTCTCATGGCACCAGGAAACAGCACTCTGCCCCCACCCCTTCTCATGCACTGGCCCCATTGTCCACCTTCCCTGGGATCCCCTCCCCTCGCTGCTGTGTGCTCTGTCTCCAGCTTGTACTCCCTCTCCAGACCTCCCTGTAGACCCTTTTCAGCTTGTCATGGAGCCCCATTCTGGGGAGAATCCAAACCTGTCAAATAGAGTGCTTCCCTTTCACCCATCTCCAGAAGCAACTGCTCATGAGAGAGAATGAGAGAGAGAGACAGAGAGAGAGGCAGCTGGATTTCCTTGCACCCCATCCTGCCTGTCCTGCCTTGTTCCCCGAGACAAGTCTCCACTTGCCCAGCACCTGCAGTTCTTACATAGGGCTGTGATTCCTGGCTCAACACGTCCTCTCATCTCTACCTTTGCTCTCACAGGATCGTCCCCAGCACCCATGGGTCTGTTACCTCGTGCCATTGCCTTGGGGATACATGATTTCCACCTCCAGTGTCCTTCTCCTCTCCATATCCCTTTCTAACCCAGGACTGTGGCCACGCTGGGTGCCCTTCTGCCTTGGAAACCTGAAATTTCAAAATCCCACGGTCTGTGAACAGTATCCTAGGCTCCTGCTTTCCTCGTCTTGCTCCCGTTACTTAAGTTCTTGCCACATCCACATATCCGCGTACCCCCAAGCTCTCCGTAGCCTCTCAGCTGTGTGGGCTCTGTTCATTTGGACAACTTTTGCTGGGTTTCACCCCCTTTCCCGGTCATGCTTTCAACTTCTGTGTCCCCTCATCCTGCCTTTCCACCCAGTGCCTCCCACCCTTGACAGTACAGACATCTTTGCCTTGCCTTTGTCTGTGTCCTGAGGCTGTTTGCAAAAACAAAAACAAAAACCAGTCTCTCTTCATTTCACCCAGGCCCAAACAGAAACACGGTTACGTGTTGGAACACCTGTTCGTAGCTTTCACCTGAAACCACCTATACACCATCTTTGCCACTGTTGCAAAGATGACGTCAGAAGGTGCCGATCTTGCCTCTTTTCAGAGACAATAGAAACTGTCGAGCTCAGTTTCCCTCCACTCTCCCTTCCCCCACATGTTTAGAGCCGTACTGATGAGTATTAGATCGGCACTGTCCGGTGTTGTAGCCACTAACCCTCAAGCCCTTGAAATATGGCTTGTCTGAATTCAGATGGACTGTTTGGGTTTTTAAGATTTTATTTACTTAGTTATTTGAGAGAGCATAAGCTCATGTGAGTCGGGGGTGGGGAGGGCAGAGGGTGAGAGAGAAAGACAGAATCCCAAGCTGACCCTGCACTGAGAGTGGAGCCCCACACGGGGCTCGATCTGATGACCCTGAGATCATTACCTGAGCTGAAACCAAGAGTCAGATGCCTCACCGGCTGAACCACCCAGGTGCCCCTCGGATGTACTGTTTAAGGACAAAGTACACACTAGATTTTAGTATGAAAACGATATAAAAGATCTCAATGATTTTATATGGTATAAAGAGTCATATTTGGAAAATTGGGTTAAATAAAATATTTAAATTACTTCCATGATTTCGCCTGCTTCTTTTTCTTACTTGTTTGGAACGTGGCTGCTAGAACATGTGAGGTTACAAGCATGGCTCACGTCGCGTTTCTGCTGGACAGCACTGAGCTGGAGCTTCGGCTGCCTGGTGGCAGAGCGAGTTGAGGGAACGTGCGGTATTTCAGAGACAGAAGGGTATTTCTCTCGGGTGTGAGTTCTCAGGCCGGCCGTGGTCCCGGGCTGGCTGGGGGCACGGGCCAGGAAGACATGCTGCCCTCATCAGTGCATAGTTCCCATGCATTCCTGTTGTCACTGTTTACAGTCAGCAGGAAAAGGGAAGGGGACTCCAGGGCAAGGGGATGGCCTGGATGTGTCATGGTTATTTCCACTTAAGCACCCTGTCCCCCTTCGGCTCCTGGCCTCCCCCAGCTGCAGAGGAGGCTGGGGAACATGGTCTGGCGTTGGGCAGCCATGCATGCAGGTGGCACTTAACAGTGTTTCATGATTAAAAGGAAGAATGGGAAAAAGGCTCTGGAGGCCATCGAGTGGTCTCTGTGGTCTCCGCAGTGGCCTCTCCTTCCTTTCACCTTGTCTTCTCTCAGCCCACCGGAACCTACACCTGTGCCCTAGGCTCTTTCTCTATTGGCCTTTCTGCAGCACTCGCTTTGGGAAAGTGCCCCCTTGCTTCTGACACGATCAGCTTCTCCCTGCCCTCTGGCTCCTTCTTCTGAGGCCCTCTCCTGGGAATTCAAAAACTCTTCCTTGGGCAAAGTAAGTCACTACACTTGCTGCCCTAATCCCACTCCTTCCCTTGAAGACAAGCTCCTGGACTTGTTCACCTTCTCAGCTCCTTCTTGAGCAGCTGGGTCTGCCTGCTATCCCCGCCTTCTCCTGGAAAGGCTCTCACCAGGGTCCCCGATGACTGCCTAGTTGCGGAATCTCCTAGAACATTCTCAGTTCTTATCTTATTTGACTTTCTTCCAGTCTCACTATTGTGTCCCAGCCTCTTGCATCAGCTTCTCTTTCTCTACATTCTCCCCAGATGTTGAGACCTCAGGGCCTGAGCTTCATCCCTCCTGTCTCTCCACTGTCCACCCTGGGCCAGATCCAAATTGGCATCACCACCCTGGCCCTAGGGTCCCCCAGGTCTGTGTCTCGAGCCTGGATTATTCTCTGGGGAGCCAGGCCAGGTGACTGTCTCTGCTAAACAGTGTGCCCCGAGCTTAACAAATACGATCCCAGATGCATCACTCGGGCCCTTCTCCAGAAAAAGAACAGAACAGCCTTCGTCTTTACACCCCTGTGTTCTCGATGCTAGTCAATGATGTCACCATCACCATCTAAATAGTTGAACCAGAAGCCCTTCACATCTCCCCTTACCTGCCATAGGCAGGCGCCCTGTTCATTCCACCCCGTGAATTGTGCTCAGCTCTGCCCCATCCCTCTGATCCTCACTGTCCTGCACCTCAGCACCTGCCTTATCTCTCTTTCCGGGCTCTTGACATGACCCCAGACTCCTCTTCCCAGCTCATCTGTCAGTAGCCACCCCCGTCCATCTTCCATGCCATGAGTGATGGCGATAAAGTGCAAATCTGATGATGTCACCATCTGTCAAAGGTCCCCCTGTTGTCACCTCCGTTCCAGTTCCCTGGCATGACACACAGGTCCTTCCTGCTCAGGCGGCTGTCCTCCGTTCCAGCCTCTCCTGCCCAGTGTTTGGGCCCCTGACACCTGCTGAAGCATTTAGAGGCTCTGCATCCTGGAACGCACCTCGTTTCCTGGCCTCCCTGGGAAGCTCACAGGCCTGCTTCAAGGTCGTCTCTTCCGTGAAGCCTGGTGCAGTACCTGGGAGGCAGTAGCCGCTGGACACCTGTGTGTGATAGATAAGCACATGAGGCCGTCCCAACTACTTCTCTCCGCTACCCAGAAGAATCTATGCTTCCTGCGAACTCTGTGATTTTTCCCTCCTAAACCACTTATTGTCTCTAAACCCTTCCCTGCAAGTGTCTTTGAGAGCCAAAGACCCACTCGTAGTTTTCTGCAATTTCTCAGCACCTGGATGGCTTACAGATGGATCATAATGGGGTTTGGTCATAACACTTAACCATATCAGGTTGTGGCTATTTGATTTTATGGCCATATTTTCCTCTGGACACGTTAAAAGCAGAGATACATCTTATCCTTCTCTACGTATATAGTGCCTTGGTTAAGATAGATGCTTTAATAGGTATTTGATGAATTCATAAATAAAGGAGTGATTGAGTGGATGAATGCATTGCCTGTTTCAATTACAAAGCACAAGATTAAGTGCTAAATGAATGGCACAGACCGTGAGAGCATTGGAGGATTCGAAGAGGGCAGAGTCAGTATGGGTTAGAGGCATCCAGCACCTACCTGGGTCCAGGCAGGAGGGAGCTTGAGAATGGCACATAATTTAGGTAGGGTTTGGATATGGGTAAAGAAAATCAGAATACTTTCCAGGAAGAAGAGACTACCTTGAAAAAAGAGAGGGCAAAGTGACAGACTCCACTCAGTGTTCAGCAAGGACTACCTTGATATAGCTGAGTGGTCAAAGAATTTGGTGGAGTATGAGCCTGGAAAGGTGTGTGATGCTAGATTGTGGAGGCTGTGGGTGTGAGGCAGGTGAATCTGCAACATGGAGAAGCTGGGTTTTTACAGGGGAGGGGCGGGGGTGGTAGTGAGAGCAGACAGAGAGCAGGGGTTGCGGGCACATCCCTCGGTGGTCCTCGGTGACTGAGCAGGTAGAGTGGCGGGAGGGCTGGGAAGAGAGAGAAGAGCAGCTCCGCCATGGATCGTGTGTGGGAAGGCAGGAAGATCCCCCTGTTCTACGAAAAGATAATGGGTTACATTTGGGACATGGAGTTCGGAAGGGCCTCCAAGGGGATATTCCCCTTAGCAACCAGAAGTAGGAGTCTGATGTGTGGATGGGGAAGTGAGGCTGGGGGTAGGGATTTGGGAATGATCTCCATAAGGCTGATAGTTGAGAATGCATTCTTCAGGAGAAGTAGACAATGAAGGAAAGGTGGACTGAGGACTGAATCCAGAGGGTGAGGCTTGGGGAACACTGCCAACTAGGGTTATGTAAAAGGGGAAGGAGCTGGAGCTCGAAGGGGCTTGGAACAAAGGTGATCAGAATGAAAATCAGACAAGTGTCATCGGAGATGTTAAAACATGACAACCCAGAAAAAGCCTCCAGTCACATGTGACTCAGAGCCTCAATATCCTAAGAAACCACGGAAAGGTTTGTAAGGAAGGAGAACCCCAGTGAATTCAGAGATGGTGGAGGCTCAGGATGGAGAAGATGCAGAGGAATTGGAGGCAGTGGGTATAGATCACAGAGTTTAAAATGATTCATTGGCTGAGGGTGAGGAGAGAGGATAAGAAAAAGTAGGAAGGAGCCAGAAGAATAATAACTTTTTTCTCATCAAAGTGTTTTTAAAAAAAAATTGAGGCATCATTTCCATATGATAAACTGCCTATATTTTGAAGCATACAATTTGATAAGCTTTGCCGTTCGTACACCCATTACACCATCACCACAGTCCAGATGATGCAGTTTTCCTTCCCCCCAAGAAAAACTTCTTGGGGCCACTCTCATTCCTCACTTCCCCTTCTTCCTCTGCTCAGCCAGCCGTCCCAAGCAATCCCCAGGCAACCACCGATCTCCTTCCTATCACTACAGTCTAGTGTGTATTTTCTAGAAGAATATATACATGCGATCATAAAGTCATGCTCTTTTTGTCTGACTTCTTAAATTCCATTTTATTAGTGAGTCGTATTTTGTTGTATGGGTATACCACAGCTTGTTTATTCCCTTACGGTTGCTTGTTTCTGGTCTTTGACTATCACAGAGCAAGTTGCTATGAACATTTATGTATGAGTTTCTGTGTAGACTACATTTTCCTTTCTTTCAGAAAAACGCCTAGGAGTAGGGTGGCTGAATTGTATGGTAGGGGGAGCTTTAACTTCTTGAAAAATGACCAAACTGGTTTTCAAGTGATTATGCCATTTTACGTTCCCACCAATTGTATATTGTTCCAGATCTTCTAGATCCTCGCCGGCTTGATGTGATCAAGCTTTCTAATTTTAGCCATCCTAGTAGGTCGATGGCAAGATCTCATTATGGTTTTTATTTGTATTTCCCCAAGACTGATAATGTGGAGTGTATTTTCACATATTTATTTGCCACCCATGTAACTTCTGTGTACATTCACATCTTTGGGACATTGTAAATTGGATTGTTTGCGGGGCACCTGGCTGGCTCAGTCAGTGGAGCGTGTAACTCTTGATCTCAGGGTTGCGAGTTCAAGCCCCATGTTGGGTGTAGAGATTACTTAAAAAAAATCTTTGGGGCACCTGAGTGGCTCAGTGGGTTAAGCCTCTGCCTTCGGCTCCGGTCATGACCCCAGGGTACTGGGATCAAGCCCCACATCAGGCTCTCTGCTCAGCCGGGAGCCTGCTTCCCCTCTCTCTGCCTGCCTCTCTGCCACCTTGTGATCACTGTCTGTTAAATAAATAAATAAAATCTTTAAAAAAAAATCTTTAAAAATTGGATTGTTTGGTTTATTATCGAGTTTTATGAGTTCTTTGCATATTCTGGTTATAAGATCTTCAGCACGTGTATGCTGTTTGTATATTTTCTCCCAGCCTGTGTCTTGTCTTTCTATTCTATTCATGGTGTCTCTTGAAGAGCAGACATTTTTAATTTTGATAAAGTCCACTTTGTCAGTTTTTTTTTTTATTTTATCGGTTTTGCTCTTGGTGACATTTCTAAGAAATCTTTTCTAACTAAAAGCCACAGATATTTTCTTCTAGAAGTTTTATAATGTTAGGTTTTACGCTTAGGTCCACGATCTGTTTTGCGTTAATTTTTATGTATGGTACAGGATGGGGTTGGAAGTTCTTTTTTTTTTTTTTCTCAACGTATGGATATCCAACTGTTCCGGTGCAATGTGTTGAAAATATCATTTTTTAAATGCACTTTTGTCAGAATCAGCTGGCCATGTACGTATGGGTCAGAGTAATAATTTTGAAGGAAGGAATAGAAGTTGGCATAACATCCCTCAAAAGCCAAAACAAATTTGGCTCAAACATTTACAGAGTGCCTCCTGTTGTCAGGCAGGGTGCCAGGCACTGGAGATAGAAAAGATTAAAGAGGAGAAGTTAAAGATGAAACTGATCATTTGGAAATAGAGTATGTGTGGGACTCTATGGCTGTACATCCTTGTGGCCCTTGATCAACTTCTGTGTTCAGAGAAAGCTTCCGGAAGGAGAGGATGTCTGAGCCGAGGACTCATTCTGAATGAGAGCAGTCAGTGAGCCACGGTGCAAAGGGGGAAGGAGGAACACGAGTACGAGTGCTCAGGGACCCAACAGCATGCCTGTGCATGCACAGGTGTGGGTTTAGGTGGTGCTATGGTCTTTTGGTATATCTAGAAAGTGGAGAGGGATGAGCAGAGAAGCAGAACATAAGGTTTGAGAGAGGGAGCCAGGTCTTGTGTACCACACCAAAGAATTCCATTTCTTTTGGTCTCAAAATAAATGGGGTTTGTGCCTTTCAGTGACCAGTAGCTGTGGGCATGACTGAGGACTGCCACCTGGTGGCTGAGCGTGTGGTGGGAAAACCAGGTGAGAGGCAAGAGTAGTTGAGTAGTCTAGAGGAAAGGACTGAATTTGGACCATGGTGCTGAGAGAGAGAAAAGGGGACAGACCTGAGAAATAGTGAGGGGCAAAGCCAGAGCCAAAGAGGTGAGGGAGGGAGGTAAGGCCACGATGCCTGGAGGGCTGGTGCTATCATTAGCCTAAACTCAGGAAGACCTCAAGAGGGGAGAGGGTGAGTTGGCTTTGGGTTTTAATCAATTTGAGATGCTCATTGAACATTTATGTGGAGATGTCCTCAGGCAGGTGGGTGTAGGTGAAGGGTCAAGATCACTTAGGCAGCCTGTGGGAGTGAGTCAAGAGGAGGGCTCTGCACAGACCCTGGGGGCTCTCCAGTGTTGCAGGGTCAGCCAGAGACAGCGGACCTTGACAGAATGGGCAGAGAAGGAGGAGGAAAGCCCCAGGGACTTCATGTCACGGAAGCCTCCAAAGCTGAGGGTCTCAGGCAAAGGACTCCGAACTCAGGACTCCAAACAGTCAGGACTCAGGTTCAGAGGAAACCAGTAGGCAGCTACCGAGCTGTCTGGCAGCTCACAGGCTCTGAACCCAGGTGGCCATTAAGAGCTGTGTGATCTTGGGCAAGTTGCTCACCCTGCCCCTCTCTCAGTTTTCTCACCTGTAAAATGGGGCAGTATGTTGCAGGGTTGTGTGAGGATTACCTGAAACAACACATGCAATGTTCTTGGAACGGCCCCTGGCAGACTGTGAACAACAATGCCAGCTAGTGATAGAATCGAAGAATCAAAGTGTCCCCTGACTTCACAACAGTGATTGTTTCAGTGACTTTGTATGCACAGCATGAGTGGGCTGGTGGGGATTAAGGCAGCTTATAATGGCCGAAGGGGATATGAGATGAAGTCAGCGAAATGTTGAACAATCAATCACTTGAGAAGTCTGGTTTGGTTTGAAGGTAAGATGGAAGGGTGAGCCAGAGGGTCATACACGGTCTGTGCAGTCCGTGTTGGGTTCCTGAGCACATCCTTGCGTAGGGGAATAATCTGGTCTGGAGGAGAGATGGAAGGTCAAGGGGAGAAGGGAAGCATGGTGGGGCAGGGTGTCCAGAGAGGAGAGCTGGGTGTGGTAGGGCTCCCCTAGAACATGATCTGAGCCTGTTGGAAAGGGGCGCCTAGCTGGCCCAATTGGAAGAGCATGTGGCTCTTGATCTTGGGGTCTTGAGTTTGAGCCCCAAGTTGGGTGTAGAGATTATATACATACATACATACCTTTTAAAAAAAAAAAAAAGGAGGTAGGGGCACAAAGTATAGATAGTTCCCTGCAAGTGGCTTCGGATTAACCTCTCTGTGGACAAGAGAGGGAGTGGGAGCTGGGTGATGGCTAGAGGTGAAAATCTAGGTAATAGGCCTTGTGTCCAGCTCCCCCATTCATATGTTAAAGCCCTAACTCCAGCACCTCAGAGTGAGACTGCATGTGGAGACAGTGTCTTTGAAGAGATACTTAAATTAAAATGAAGTCATCAGGGTGGGCCGTAATCCAGTATGACAGGTGTCCTCATAATTAGAGGAGTTTAGGATACAGCTGTGCACAGAGGGAAGACCGAGTGAGGACGGGAGGACGCAGGGAGAGAATGGAGGAAGGAGGCCTCAGAAGAAACCAGCTCTGCCCACACCTTGATCTCTGACTCCTAGAAAATAAATTTCTGTTGTGTAAGTGCCCCTCATCTGCCCTGCTTTGTGATGACATCCCCCGCAGACACTGTCTGGAATGTGAGAGGGAGCTGGCCAGGCGAGGCCAAGGGCAGAGGGCAGTCCTGTGTTGCCCCACCAGGTGAGGAGGAAGGGTTTGGGGTAGAGTGGCCTGCACAGTGGCATGGCTTTCTCCAGCAGAAGGGATGACTGGGACCCATAGGGGTCCAGGGTACAAAAGACACGAGAGCTCAGAGGTGAGCAGGGGAAGCTGGTGCAGGTGACGCGCGAGCTGGGAAGGAAGCCAGCTGCCACCCTGGAACTCCAAGGGTCTCTTCTTGTTAGGACAGGGCTCTAACCGGCTGGGCTGCACAGCTGACATAAGAGCTATGGAGCCTGCCTGTCAAGACTCTCCCATAAAACCTCTTTATTCCCTGCTTTAAGAGTTGAGAGTTATCAGAGTGCTTGGAAATCTTCAGGAGGGAGACTAGAAGATTCTAGACTAGGAGGGAGACTAGATTCTAGAAGACCCAAAGGATTAAGGGAGGTTGATTTTCCAACCTGAGGCATCACTGCTGGGCTGTTGGGGGTAAGCCCTGTTCCAGCGCCCCCAGGTGAGCAGAGAGTAGAAGTGCCAGCCCCCGGGTGCCCGGGAGGACCCCGCCGGCCCTGCACCCTGGAGCACTGGTTCGGGGGGGACCGCCCTCTGCCTGAGAAAAACAGCAAGTGCTTCTGCACCATGTCATATTATTCTTTCACTCAATAACCATTCATTAAGGGCTCCTGCACGTGCGTCTGGAATGGTACAGGAACAGAGATGAATCAGCCGCGGCCCTCAGCCTCGAGGAGCCAGCTGCCTCAGGGAGAAAAGATGGAGAAATAGATAGGCATAATAAAAAAGTCAAAAGTGATTCGTATCTAATGAAAGGTACAGAGAAATTTCTGTGGGAGTTTTAAGGAAGAGCGAATTAATTTGGGATGGGGAACCTGGGAGTTTCAAAGGAAGGAGAGATCACTCTGAGCTTTTTAGGTTCAAGCTAGTTGAGGAAAGTTCTAGAGAGAGATATAAAAGGTAAACAGTCCTCCAAGGCAATGAGTGGTCTCTTGGGAAACTTAAGGAGGGCATTGGGCTGGGGGAGTCAGGGAGGGCTTCTTGGAAGAGGTAGGTCTCAGGGGAACAAGGGACAGAGCTGGTGTCAGCAAAGGCATGGAAGAGGGAAAGTAAGCCAGCTCCGGTCCTAACATGGGGGTGCTGTTGCTCTGTGAGCGGAAGGGGGTGCTCCAGCTAGAAGGGCATTGGGAAGCTAGACTGCAGAGGGCCTGGTTCCATCCTAGATACTCAAATGGAACCAACCCTCGAATAATGGGGAGGCCTGAGGACTTTGAGCAGATGAGTGATAATCATGGCTGCACTCATGGGGTGAACCAGAAAGGATTAGAGTGGGCAGAGCCAGGCCTGCCAGCCCCAGGGAGGCATCCTCTCCAGAGTAGGCCTGGGCCCAGAACATGGAGAGAAGATGTTAGGGTAGAGGTGGGCACAGGGTCAAGAGGCCACTTTTTCCTTGGCATGAGCCTTAGAACTCAAGAGAGAACTGGGTGGAGGTAAAGCTGTTGGCTTGTGGGAAGAAAAGCCCAATGTCAGTGTTGAGGGTCACCAGCTCCCTGGGCACAAGAGGGGCCTGTTGAGGACATGCGATGTACAGATCACTGTGCACGAGTCCCCATGACTGGAAACGTGGAGAAGACCCTGCTCCCTAATCGCCTATCCCCATCTCAGCCTTGTCCTGGCCGTATCTCAGCCTTGCCCCAGACCTTCCCATGTCTCCTAGCTGGATTCTCTGCAGAGCAGAGATAGTGGCTGTACCAGGTGCTACTGCTCCTCATTAAGCAGTGGCTGGGAGCTCGGAATATCCTGGCCCAGCACAATCACGGAGCTTAGGGGACAGAGCGTGGGGCCAGGAGCATCAGCGGCACACTTGGTCCTGAGCACACTGCTATCCACCCCCGGGGCCCCTCGTTGGGGACTGCCAAACAGCAAGATGCTCTTGGTAACCGCCTGTTGGGAACATGTACTTCTGGTGTCCTAACGGCCTGATTTGACCCCTCACCCTTTGTGTCCACAGCCCCAGCATCTGGGTTCCTGTTATCGTCCTGATTATTCTGATCCCAGTATGTTTGATGCCAACCAACCACCCAGTTGAGGCTATTCCCAGACAGAAGTTAATCATTGTCTAAAACCCCCAATCTAAAGAAAAGTGGTACCCAGAGTGCAGAGGTTGGATGGAGTGCAGAGCCCTTCTTTGGGCCCTGTGGGGAGGGAGAGAAGAAGGAGGTACTCAGGGGACCTCCTAGGTCCCTTAATAGAAAATCCCCACGTTCCCTCTTCCGCACCTGGCCATGCTCCCTCTGTCTCAAAGTATGTCCAGTGACTCTGTGAATTGATTCTGTGGTGTCCCGCGGCTGGCTGACGTCCCGTACATCTGGGTTTTCGGGTTTGCACTGACACGTTATCTCTGTCGGGTCGGGCCGTCGTAACAAAACGCCGCAGCCTGGCTGGCTTCGACCACAGACATTTATTTCTCACAGCTCTGGAGGCTGGAAGTCCAAGGTCAAGGTGCCAGCAGACTCGGTTTCTAGTGATAGGAGCCTGCTTTCTGGCTTGCCTTCTCACTGTGTCCTCACATAGTAGGAAAGAGAGAGAGGTCTCTCCGGTGTCCCTTAGGACACCTCTCCTATCCGATCAAGGCCTTGCTTTTACGACTTTGTATCACTTTAATTACTTCTTCAAGGCAC
>ML104699.1:45855-93427 GCA_003697995.1 Taxidea taxus jeffersonii | reverse complement strand
GATGACTGTTTCAATCTCCTTACTGGTTATGGGCCTATTCAGGTTTTCTATTTCTTCCTGGTTCAGTTTTGGCAGTTTATATGTCTCTAGGAAAGCATCCATTTCTTCCAGATTGTTGAATTTGTTGGCATAGAGTTGTTCATAATATGTTCTTATGATTGTTTGTATTTCTTTGGTGTTGGTTGTGATCTCTCCTCTTTCATTCATGATTTTATTTATTTGGGTCCTTTCTCTTTTCTTTTGGATAAGTCTGGCCAGAGGTTTATCAATCTTATTAATTCTTTCAAAGAACCAGCTCCTAGTTTCATTGATTTGTTCTGTTGTTTTTTTGGTTTCTATTTCATTGATTTCTGCTTTGATCTTTATTACTTCTCTTCTCCTGCTGGGTTTAGACTTTCTTTATTGTTCTTTCTCGAGCTCCTTTAGGTGTAGGGTTGAAATAGTCATATTTCATCCCTTCATTGTGTTTATCCTTATATATGTTTTTCATTCTTTAAAATTTTGGGAGGAGTTTCTTCTAAGAGGCCAAAATACTCCCAAAATTAAGTGGGTGACCCTGTTCTAGTCACCAGTCAATATATATATATTTTTTTCTTCTTTTATATTTTTTCTTTATTTGGGTTCCCTTTTTTAAATTTTTTTTCCTCTTTTCTGAACTTCTTTTTACCCCCTTTCTCTCCCCCCCGCCACGATTTGGGGTCTCTTCTGATTTGGTTAAAGCACATCTTCCTGGGGTCTTTGCCACCCTTTTAGTATTTCATTTGCTCCTTCATATGTTCTTATCTGGACAAAATGACAAGGCGGAAAAACTCACCACAAAAAAAAGAACAGGAGGCAGTACCAAAGGCTAGGGACCTAATCAGTACAGACATTGGTAATATGTCAGATCTGGAATTCAGGATGATTATTCTCAAGGTTCTAGCTGGGCTCGAAAAAGGCATGGAAGATATTAGAGAAACCCTGTCTGGAGAAATAAAAGCCCTTTCTGGAGAAATAAAAGATGAAATCTAACCAAGTTGAAATCAAAAAAGCTATTAATGAGGTACAATAAAAAATGGAGGCTCTTACTGCTAGGATTAATGAGGCAGAAGAAAGAATTAGTGATATAGAAGACCAAATGACAGAAAATAAAGAAGCTGAGCAAAAGAGAGACAAACAACTACTGGACCACGAGGGGAGAATTCGAGAGATAAGTGATGCCATAAGATGAAACAACATGAGAATAATTGGGATTCCAGAAGAAGAAGAAAGAGAAATAGGAGCAGAAGGTATACTGGAGAGGATTATGTAGAGAATTTACCTAATATAGCAAGGGGAACAAGCATCAAAATCCAGGAGGTGCAGAGAACACCCCTCAAAATCAATAGGAATCAGTCCACACCCCGTCATTTAATAGTAAAATTTACAAGTCTTAGCAACAAAGAGAAAATCCTGAAAGCAGCACGGGACAAGAAGTCTGTAACATACAATGGTAAAAATATTAGATTGGCAGCATACTTATCCACAGAGACCTGGCAGGCCAGAAAGAACTGGCATGATATATTCAGAGCACTAAACGAGAAAAACATGCAGCCAAGAATACTATATCCAGCTAGGTTATCATTGAAAATAGAAGGAGAGAGAAAAAGCTTCCAGGACAAACAAAAACTGAAAGAGTTTGTAAACACCAAACCAGCTCTACAGGAAATATTGAAAGGAGTCCTCTAAGCAAAGAGAGACCCTAAGAGTAGTGGATCAGAAAGGAACAGAGACAATATACAGTAACAATCACCCTATAGGCAATACAATGGCACTAAATTCATATCTCTCAATAGTTACCCTGAATGTAAATGGGCTAAATGTCCCAATCAAAAGACAAAGGGTTTCAGAATGGATAAAAAACCAAAACCCATCAATATGCTGCCTACAAGAAACTCATTTTAGACCCAAAGACACCTCCAGATTGAAAGTGAAGGGGTGGAAAACAATTTACCATGCTAATGGACATCAGAAGAAAGCTGGGGTGGCAATCCTTATATCAGATCAATTAGATTTTAAGCCAAAGACTATAATAAGAGATGAGGAAGGACACTCTATCATACTCAAAGGGTCTGTCCAACAAGAAGATCTAACAATTTTAAATATCTATGCCCCTAACATGGGAGCAGCCAACTATATAAACCAATTAATAACAAAATCAAAGAAACACATTGACAATAATACAATAATAGTAGGGGACTTTAACACTCCCCTCACTGAAATGGACGGATTATCCAAGCAAAAGATCAACAAGGAAATACAGTTGTTTTTTTTTTATTTTTTTTAAAAGATTTTATTTTTATTTATTTGTTAGAGAGAGCGAGCATAGGCAGACAGAGAGGCAGGCAGAGGCAGAGGGAGAAGCAGGCTCCCCGCCAAGCAAGGAGCCCGATGTGGGACTCGATCCCAGGACGCTGGGATCATGACCTGAGCGGAAGGCAGCCGCTCAACCAACTGAGCCACCCAGGTGTCCCGGAAATAAAGGTTTTAAATGACGCACTGGAGCAGATGGACATCACAGATATATTCAGAACATTCCATCCCAAAGCAACAGCATACACATTCTCTAGTGCCCATGGAACATTCTCCAGAATAGATCACATCCTGGGTCATAAATCACGTCTCATCCGGTATCAAAAGATTGGGATCATTCCCTGCATATTTTGAGACCACAATGCTCTGAAGCTAGAACTCAATCACAAGAGGAAATTTGGAAAGAGCCCAAGCACATGGAGACTCAACAGCATCCTTCTAAAGAATGAATGGGTCAACCAGGAAATTAAAGAAGAATTGAAAAAAATCATGGAAACAAATGATAATGAAAACACAACGGTCCAAAATCTGTGGGACACAGCAAAGGCAGTCCTGAGAGGAAAATATATAGCAATATAAGCCTTTCTCAAGAAACAAGAAAGGTCTCAAATATAATTTCTTTTTAGAGAATTCTGGATTCATACTCTACCCCATTTGTTTAAATTACTGTGCTGTGACTTTTATTGTAAAAATTTTAAAAAGTGCCTTAAAGTACCGGCAGGAATGTAGTACTTTCTGTCTTTACATGGAATGCATACTTTTTACAGATGAAATTTTTTATATTATTTTATTTCCTTAAGTTTATTCATAGTCTGACAAATGTTTTACAACTCTGAATTTTTTGCACTGAATCCTACATGTATAGTTTCATTAAATGTGCTTCAGCTAAGTAACAGATAAAATTACTTGTCTTTTTTTCCTAGAAGTAAATAAAATGGACAGTGTTCATGAAACTGTTTTTTTCTATGGGTGTCTTTAATCTCTTTAAAAATGCCTTACTGGGGCGCCTGGTGGTTCAGTGTGTTAAAGCCTCTGCTTTCGGCTCAGGTCATAATCCCAGGGTCCTGGGATTGAGCCCCACATCGGGTTCTCTGCTCACCAGGGAGCCTGCTCCCCTTCCTCCCCCCTGCCTGCCTCTCTGCCTACTTGTGATCTCTGTCAAATAAATAAAATCTTAAAAAAAAAATTTTAAAAAATAAATAAAAATACTTTACATAGTTAAAAGATTAGCTAATATTAAAATGTTCATAGTGGGGGGTCCCTGAGTGGCTGTGTGAAATTAAGCATCTGCGTTGACTCAGGTCCTCATCTCAGGATTTTGGAATGGAGCCCCTAGTCCTCTGGCTCCCTGCTCAGCAGGGAGTTCCTCCCTATCCCTTTGCCCTCTCCCCACCCAACTAGTACCTGCCTTGCTCACTCGCTCTCTCAATAAATAAAATCTCTAAAAAGAAAAATAAATAAAAGGTTAATAGTGAAGGATAGTAATCCCTGCCCTAACTTACCTCTCAGTTCTGTTTCTTAGAGTAAAAACTTAACTTTTAAAAAGCAATTTCTAATGTCATTTAGTCCCATTTATAGTGATAATGTGCCCTACTCTTGTATTTCTTAATTTATCCCTTTTAGGGATACTATCTCTTGACTTCTGGATAATGGTAGATGAGATTTTAGGGTTTTTTTTTTGGCCGTTTCTATATCTTCTTATCCTGTCCTTCTAATATGTTTATTACAAGTTTAGTTAAATCAGCAATCAGGACTCACATTAATATAGCGTGTATAATATTTTCTGCAGAACCTAAACTTTTCTTTAAAAAAAAACTGTGTTTTTCTGAAGTTACTAATTTTCTTGGTGTACTTAATTTTCAGTAAGTCTATCCTTAAGGAATCAGCTATCTTTCATTGGAGTGGAGATTAGGACTTTTTAGGCAGTTTCACCTGAGGGTAGTCCATCCCTCTCACATAAAGAGATTGCTTTCTTTGGGTGAAAGGGCCTTTTTTCCCTGATCCTAACATATGTCATTATGACCCTAACTCAAATTAGGCATGAATCAAATGAGAAACCCAAGCCTTGAAATTGAAAGTTTATTGCTTTCTGGGTCCATGCTTAAAGTGCTTAGCAGTAATCCTGGTCTCCCAAGTCTGAAAAGTTTATGGATAGGCTGTGATGTATTATTCAGATTGTAAATAGGTAGGAACTTTCCAGGTCTGTTTGTATACTAAAATAACTCTCAGTAGGTACAGTGTGGATTAGAAACTAAAACTGAGACTTTGAATACCAAGTATCAGTCTGTTTTACCAAAGAACTGCACTTTTCTATTGGACTTCCAAATGAGTCTACTAGATCATAGAAATCCCCTCAAATCCCATGTACTCAAAGCAAAGATTTGTAAACACAAAGCACCGCAGTTTTATAAAAAGATGCAGGAAACTTTCATTCCCCTATCTTTAATAATCCGGGTTGAATGTGAGGTTAATTTCACATGTTAAAGTACTTTTTTGCAAATTTTTCAAAATACTGTCTCTTGCTTTTCTAAGTTACATTTTAAAATTTTTCCCAGATTGCTAAAATATTCTCTTCTGACACCCCTAGTATTTAAAAACTAAACTGTTCTCTCTTTTTTTTTTTTTAAGATTTTATTTATTTATTAGTTAGAGAAAGAGAGAGCGAGCACAGGCAGACAGAGAGGCAGGCAGAGGCAGAAGCAGAAGCAGGCTCCCTGCCGAGCAAGGAGCCCGATGTGGGACTCGATCCCAGGACGCTGGGATCATGACCTGAGCCGAAGGCAGCCGCTTAACCAACTGAGCCACCCAGGCGTCCCTGTTCTCTCTTTTTATATTCAAGATTGTCTTGTTTCAAGGACTCTCTGAAAGGCTAAAAGTATTAAACTTATAAATAAAATTTTCTTTACAAAAAGTTCTTAAAAGATTTTGAGCAAACCAAAATTCTAAATCCTTAAAACTTGCTAATTCTTGGAAGAGCTTTATACAAAGGAGGCCAAAGGCTTTTCTGGCAACTGAATATATTTTGAAATACCATGTGAGGAATGCTGGGCATAAAAATTTTTAAAAGAAGCTTTAAAACTTTAATAAATATATCAACTTAAAGAATGCAGAGAAATGTAACAACTATCAGGGACAAAGGTAATATTTACATTATAAAATTTGTTAAAGTGGAAGTGAAATCACTTATGTTTATTAGAATATCATGCATCCAGGGGCGCCTGGGTGGCTCAGTGGGTTAAAGCCGCTGCCTTCAGCTCGGGTCATGATCATAGGGTCGTGGGATCGAGCCCCGCATAGGGCTCTCTGCTCTGTGGACAGCCTGCTTCCTCCTCTCTCTCTCTGCCTCTCTGCCTATTTGTGATCTCTGTCTGTCAAATAAATAAATAAAATCTTTAAAAAAAAAAAGAATATCATGCATCCATTTCAAAGTATAATCTAGATTATTGTCATGTAATAATGGGTTCGCATTATAAATTTGTACAGTATATATATATGCACATATATATGTATTTATTTATTTAAAGATTTTACTTATTCATTTGGGAGACAGAGAACACTATTCATTTGAGAGACAGAGAATACTAGCAGGGGAGAGGCAGAGGGGGTGGGAGAAGATGACTCCCCTCATGCAGGGCTCAATCCCAGGACCTGGAGATCATGACCTGAGCTGAAGGCAGATGCTTAAACATCTGAGCCACCTAGCACCCCATATATACCTTTAGTAGTAATATTGAAATCTTCCTTTTTTCCTTTTAAAAAGATTTTATTTAATTTTATTTATTTGTTAGAGAGAGAGCACGAGAAGAGGAGGTGGCAGGCAGAGCAGGCAGAAGGAGAAGCAGTCTAGCAGGCTCCCTGATGCAGGATTGTATACTAAGTCCCTGGGATTGTGACCTGAGCTAAAGACAGATGCTTAACTGACTTAGCCACCCAGTCATCCCAGTATTGAAATCTTTCTTAAATACTTGTTGTCAGAATTTAAAGTCTGGGTTTATTAAAATATAAAAGACTTTTTAGGTCTGTTATCAGTGTATGATTAGGGGGCAGTCACAGGTGAGAGGTAGATAAGGGGATTCAAATACAGAGCAAGGAAAATAAAAATAAAAAGAAGAAGGCTAGAGAGCTATTTACTGACTCTCTATGATTACAAGTGAAATTTACATAATTGTAGGTTTACCTAACATTTTTGTTGCTACGGTTGTTCTTACTCTCCTCTCCCAATTACAATTATCTGTATACTTTTCTTCACAATGGTGGATTGACTAAACTGTGCTTTCATACATTAAGTAATATGGCCACAGTAGGTACCCAGTGAGTCTTTGTTTAACTTACTGCGTGTATCAGAGTTGATTATAAAAAACAAGATTTTCCCTTCAGCATTCTGTTTTTTTAACCATGACTTCCTGCCCATGCTGCTGTTTGTCTTTGTTTGCCATCACACATAATCTGACTTCTGCAATACAGTCTCCTTTTTTTTTTTTTTTTTTTTAAGTTAACTAGTTCTGGTTGGTGCTTTTACCTTGGAGGCCCACTTCTCCAGTTACACTCATTTGCCTTGGGCTACTCCTTAATTCCCTTGCACTAAGCATAAATCAGTCACAGGTCAGATTGGGCTTGTCTTTCTTACTACTATTATTCCTTGTTCTGTATATCTCAAATGGTAGGTTAGTACTCTGTTATTCAGCTGATCTTTGGAACACGAACCTTCGTGGGGAGTCTCTATTCTGGGCTGCCAAATGAGTTGTTTGTTAGCTTGGAGAATGTCATCTCATAACTCTTATTAGGAAGCAGCCATTTTTGAAACACTATGCTTAGTCGATTACTTATTTTTATTTATTAAACAATGTTGTTAGAATATATACTAATTTTTAGAGATTAAAAATGTGAATAAGGGGTTGCCTGGGTGGCTCAGAGAGTTAAGCCTCTGCCTTCGGCCTGGGTCATGATCTCAGGGTCCTGAGATTAAGCCCCACATTGGGCTCTCTGCTCAGCAGGGAGCCTGCTTCTCCCTTTCTCTGCCTACTTGTGATCTCTGTCAAATAAATAAATAAAATCTAAAAAAAGTGTGAATAAGACATGATTTCTGCTGTCATGGTACTTATAGTCAAGTGAGAAAGTGAGAGGTATAAAGATAATTAAATATCAGAAGGCCTATGTACCAAAAAGGGGGAATAGTTTTTATACTATTTGATCAGTCTATATAATTAATGTGAGGATGACTCAGTGTTAGAAGATGTAACAATGTAACTGACTACACTAACATATTAAAGAAGAAGATCACGTGGGAATAGATGTAGGAAAAATTGGGTAAAATTCAGTACTCATTCAGTTATTGAATAAAGAATAGGAGGGAACGTAACTTGAAAGAAGGTATATATCAAAAAATTACAACAAACATTATATATAAAGGGTGAAACATTAAAAGCTCTTTTATTAAATTTGAGAACAAGATAAAGACAGCCCTTATCTTCATTATTTGTTGATGCAGTAAGTTAAATAAATAGAAATGAGGTGTCAGATTGGAGAAGAGAAGATAATTGTTATTTGCTGATGATAAAAGCATACTTTTTACTGGGAAACCAAGAAAATGAACTAAATAAATAAATTTGGAAGGTGGTTAATCACAAGTGAAATCTACAATAGCTACAATTTTCCTGTTATATACACTGTATTGTGACCAAATACACAATATAGAAAAATTAATTTCACCAACAAAAGCCTAAATAAGAAAAAAAATTATTTAGAAGTATGAGATCTTTGTGGGAAAATTAAAAAATGTTACCAATGCAAATATCAGTCTTTTCCAATAATTATTATTAATAAGATCCTAATAATTCTCAACCAGGTTTTTCCTAGAGCCTTATAAAGAGCCTAAATTCAGAGAAAAAAGCAGTAATCAGGACAATTTAAAAACAAAAGAGAGGGGCTTGCTCTAGTTGAATTATGATAATAATAAACCTATAGTAATATTAAAAGGTTTTTAAAGACAGGAATAGAAAAATGGGCTAATGGGACCCAACAGACTCCAAAAGTAGACCCACACTTCATGGGGATCTAATATATCATAGAGATCAGTGAGAAATAGGCTCTTCAGTAATTGGTGTTGGGAAAATTGATTATCAGTTTGGAAAAACTACGAATTATATTCAAGACAACCTCCACAAGCACCAACAGACAACTTATGAGAATAAGAAAGTTCAGCAAGATTTCCAAATATAAGAGGAATACACAAAAATTGATAGCACTCATATATTAGTAATAACTTATTAGTAAAAATATTTTTTAAATATTACATTCATTCTAATGGCAAAAACTAGGAGGCATTTAATAAGTATATATGTAATAATTCTTCCCAGAGGAAATTATAAATTAGTTTTGAAGAGCTTCATGATGGATGTGACTCCAAAAGCACAGGCAACAAAAGCAAAATTAGACACATGGATTGCATCAAAGTAAAAATTTATGCACAGTAAAAGAAACAACAAAATGAAAAGATAATCTACAATTTTTTATCGAAGTAATTACAGTAATAGACTATGATCCATTGAATATTATAAGGAATCATGAGTGTGTATTGTTATAAATAAATTGATCAGATTATTGTCATAGTTACAAAGTATATCTTCACAAAATACTTAATAATGACGAAAGAAAAATAATAACTATCATGGAGGAAACTGGCAGTTACCAGTTTAATCAAGTGATAAAAGGGAGTGTCATCAGTAATGAGGCAAAATGAAATCATGCACCATCTCTTGGGATGTACTGAGAAGAGCACAACGTCTCTTCTGTGTTTTTGCTGTTAAGATGCATAACCTGAACTTCATTATGAGTCAGACACAGTCTAACTAGTTAAACCCAAGTGAAGGACATTCTATGAATAACTGGTTTAACCTTTTAAAATGCCTAGGTCATGAAATTCAATGAAAGACAGAAGCTATTCCAAGCTGAAAGAAAGTAAAGATGAAAATTCAGACTACTGAATGACAAGTGTGATTCTGAATTAGATCCTTTTCTTATAAAGGCTATCCATTCATTATCTGGGAATAACAGACTTGAATGGGTTCTAAAGATTGGATGATAGGAAAATATTATTGTTAATTTACTGATTTTAATAATTATATGTGTAGACCATAAGCACTAAAATTTTGGGGGGTTATTGGATATTAGGACAGCAACTTACTTTCAAGAGGTTTGGAAAAAAGTGTACTTGTCCATGTAATTTTTCTGTAAGTTTGATATTGCCCCATAAATCACTTAAACGCCATTCTTTTCAGCTGATTTATTTTTTTTCCCCTCTGTTTTGGATTTTTTTTATTGTTGTGTCTTCAAGTTCATTGATCTTTTGTTAAACACTTTCCTATCTACTGTTAAGCCCATGCAGTAGCTTTATCATTTCAGATATGTAATTTTTAGCTTTAGAAGTTCCATTTGGGGTTTTTTTTTTTAACAGTTTCCTTTTCTCCTCACATAATGCTCATGTTTTCTTTTAAGTCCTTTACTGTATAGTTGACCCTTGAATAACAGGTTTGAACTGCATGGATCCACTTATACACAGATATTTGTAATAAATATGATACCGTACTATAAATGTATTTCCTCTTACAATTTTCTTAATTTTTTCTCTCTAGTTTACTTTGTTATAAGAATACAGTATATATACATATACAAAATATGTATTTGTAGACTTTATGTTATTGGTAAGGCTCTAAGCAACAGTAAGCTGTTAGTAGTTACGTTTTGGGAAAATCAAAACTTCTTTGTGGATTTTTGGCTGTGCAAGTGGTCAGCACCTCTAATCCCATGTCATTCAAGGGGTCGCTATCTTTATAATGGCTTTTTATAAGTTCTTTTCTGCTCTTCCCATGATCTCTTTCATTTCTGGGTCTGTTTCTTTTGACTTTGCATTTTTCTTTCCTGGTCACAAATCACTTTTTTTTTCACCCACCTTCTTTACATGTCTAGTAATTTTTTATTGTATAGTGGACATTTTGGTTATTACATTGTGATGTGTCTGGATCTTATCCTCTCAGGAGTGATGAATTTTGTTTTGGCATATTGTCAAGTTGCTTGTAATTAGCTTGATCCTTTGAAGGCTTATTTTTAAAGCTTTTGGGGCGAAGTTCTGGGATAGTTTTTACTCAACTGCTAGATTATTCCTACTTCTAAGATAATTTTCTGAGGTTTCTCTACTAAATGCTCTGGGTGTTTATAAAGGTCTTTTATATTCCAGCTGGTCAGAACTTGAATATCTTTCTGTACTTTGTGAGCTTTGGTTGTTATTTAGCTTATAGCATTCCTGTGGTTGTCCTCTGCTCAGCCTTGTATAATTTAGGGGTACATATGCCCAACTTAGTATTTAGCCAAAATCTTCACTGCATATACTTGGAGTTCTCTTATATATTAGGATAGTTTCCTATCTCTAGTATTCTTTTCTGAAAATTTTACTTACTTCAGTTTCCTTGAACTGTAAGTTTTGGGTACTTAAGTTCAGTGAGGCTTGGGCTACCCTTCCCAATACCTCATTCTGGAAAATGCCTTATTGCTTCACTAAAGAGAACCTTGTAAGGGATTATAACATTACATTACCTGCTGTCCAGAGTCTGAAACTGTTACTTCATGTTTTGTACAGTTTTCTAGCTCTTTATGGCAAGAGGGCAAATTTGATGCTAGCTATTCCTACTTGATATTTTAACTTACTTTGGTTATATTGTTTTCTCATTCAGTGTTGTGATCAATCTCACTGAATATGGCTGAACTGATGCAGTGTTGGGGATTGACTATGTGAGTTCGGTCACATGACAAAGGATCAATATGTTGGGAATTCTGGCAAAAGTATAGTTGAAGTAAAGCAATAATTCTCAGAGTATAGTTTGAGGATCCTCGCAGGGGTTCCATAGGGTCTTTCTGTTTCAAAGTACGTATCCTGGTAAGGCTAAATTTTCTTCATGTACATGAACCAAAATACCACAAACAGTAGATGAATGCAGAAACAAAGATGAGCAAGCCTGTTTTTCAAGTTTAAACTAATATTAAAGTGATGTGTAAAAATAGTAAAACAATGCTACTCTTCTCATTAATCTTTTTTTTTTTTTTTAAGATTTTATTTATTTATTTGACAGACAAAGATCACAAGCAGGCAGAGAGAGAGAGAGAGGAGGAAGCAGGCTCCCTATTGAGCAGAGAGCCCGATGCGGGACTCGATCCCAGGACCCTGAGATCATGACCTGAGCCGAAGGCAGAGGCTTTAACCCACTGAGCCACCCAGGCGCCCCCTCATTAATCTTTTTACTTTGATATTTTTAAACATGTAATTTATTATTTTAAAAAATGAGTTAATAAGTAAACAGCTGTGAAATCTTTTCAGTTTTAAATTCTATTACAATAAATAGAGCCACAAAAATAAAAGTTTGGGGCCTAAAAGTTTGAGAATTATTAAAATAAAGCACCGTACAGTCTAATCTGTCTGGGGAAGGAACTGAAGACATTAGGGGTATAAAGTATAAAGGAGTATAGAGACATTAGGTAAAAAAGGGAAGGATTAAATTTAAAAAATTAATTAAAAAAAGGGAAGGATTAAGGAATGAGAGAGGTTCTACTCAGTTCCTCTTCTCTATCGTATAGGTATCAATTTCTTTACTTCTCAGCATTCTTGTGCGGAGGTGTGGCAGTTAAAGTCATAATCAGGAGACAGTACTGTGTCCCAACAACTGCTGAGATTTTTGCTTTATGATATTATGCATTCAGCCCTTGCATAAGGAATCTTGATTTAATGTCTGCCATTTCACTTGGCCATGTCCTTCTCCAGCCTGGCCACTTTCCCCTAATGAGGAACTAGCTCGTACCTGCTTATGTTCTGGCATCAACTTCCCTTCTGTTTTAGTGCCACCACTTATACTTGGATTTCCTGTTCTTCTTAAAAAGAACATAAGTGAGTATTTGTCTCTTTCTGGTTTATTATCAAATGTTTTCAGCGTCCATTTGTATGTTGAAAATGGCAGGATCTCCTTTGTCATGGCTGAATAATAATTCTAATACATATGTATAAATATATATGGTATGTATCTCACATCTTTTTTGCGCATTTATCTGTTGATAGGTTGTTTCTCTGTGTTGGCTATTGTAAATAATACTGCAGTGAATTGCAGGTATCTTTTTGAGATCCTGTTTTCATTTCCTTTGGCTTATATATTGAGAAATGGGGTTGCTGGATCATATGGTTGCTCTGTTTTTAATTTTTTGATGAATCTCTACAGCGGTTGCAACAAATTACATTCCTAATAATAGTGCAAAAGAGTTCCCTTTTCTCCACATCCTTGCCAACATTTGTTATCTCTTATGTTTTTGATGTAGCTTTTTTAACAGATGAGGGTGAAGCATTTGATATGGGTTTTTTTGATTAGTGATTTTAAGTACCTTTTCATATACCTATTGGCCATTTGTAGGTCTTTTTTTAGAAAAACGTTCAGTTCCTCTGCCCATTTTAAAATTAGTTTGGTTTTTGCTATCAAGTTGTATGAGTTTTTTATATATTTTGGATATTAACCCTTTATCAGATAATATGATTTGAAAATATTTTCTCCCATTCCATAGATTGCCTTTTCATTTTGTTGATTTTTTTCTTGGCTGTGCAGAAGCTTTTTTAGTTTTACGTAGTTACACTCATTTTTTCTTTATATTGCCTTTGTTTTTGGTGTCACTGAATTTCACATTCTTTTTTTTTTTTTGAAGATTTTATTTATTTATTTGACAGGAGAGATCACAAGCAGGCAGAGAGGCAGGCAGAGAGAGAGGAGGAAGCAGGCTCCTTGCTGAGCAGAGAGCCCCATGTGGGGCTCGATCCCAGGACCCTGAGATCATGACCCGAGCCGAAGGCAGAGGCTTAACCCACTGAGCTACCCAGGCGCCCCTGAATTTCACATTCTTAACCATGGTCTATTTTTCCTCAGTTTCTGCTACCTCGGAATCATTCAACCATTTGCTTTCATTGAATCTGTAAAGTTTACCCAAGATTAAAGTATTAACCCATGTTATAACTGCATTCTTTAATTCCTGTGTGACAGTGCCTGCTCAAATATAGTCCCCATTATTCAGTGGGGAGATAGAGCATTTCTTGGTTATTAGCTCATATTTTACATTCTTGATTTAAATAGATTTATTTTGGGTGATGGAAATAAATATATTCAAAGGAAGTAGGAGGTTATTCATCCCAGGAAGGTAGAGAAACAAAATGAGAATGAAGGGCAATATCTGACTTATGTTTCAAATTTACTTTGCCATTGTCCTAAAAATATCAAATGCATTTATGTTAATTAGAACACATGTCAAAAAAATCATCTTTATTTTGGATTGTCTCTTTAATGCATGTGGACACAATTTTTTAAAGAAAAAAATGTATTTTATGGTTCTTTTCAGTTTGATAGGTATATTTCAATATAATTTTAGTTTAAAACATCTTTTTTAAATTTCTTACAGTAATCCTAAATCGGAGAGTCAGAGAGTAAATAAAAAAGTCAACAATGATGCCTCACTTAGAATTCATAATCTTTCCATTTTGGTGAGACAGATAAAATTTTATTACCAGGTAAGTGATCCTTTTTTAAAAATTTATTTAGTATTTTAATAAATGCTTGTGTATTCACATTTTTCTGTAATAACAAAAGGCGAGTATCACTCAACTAACATATACTAAATGCTTATTATGTGCCAGATACTGGTTTATTTGCTGGAGGTAGAGCAGTATTGATATAATTTATTTCTTATGCAATATTAAAGATACAAGCAAGCACTTTATAATTATGTAATTTTAAAAAATAATTATTTTATTTTATGAATTTTTAAAACCAGTTTGCAGTTTCTGAGAGCTTTTATAATGCAACACTTTGTTAAGCTACTTGAATTATGTCTTTGAAACATATACTTTTTATTGTCCCTTTTAAAACTTCAATTGGATGCATATTTCAGAGTTTAAATATGAGCATTCTTCAGGCTATCACTATACCTCTAGGAATCACTATAGCTGCATCACACAAATTTTGGTATGTTGTATTTTTTAAATGTTTATTTTTGTGCATTTTCTCATTTTTGTTGTTTCTTATTTCTACTTGAGTTATTTAAAAGAAGTATTTCTCAAGCAGACTTCTTTTGGTTTTTATTTTTGGTTAAAAAATATGGTTTGTATGATGCTAATTTTTTGACAATTATTAATAATTACTTGGCTTGACCTATTATGTCTTCAGTTTTTATTAAGATTTGATCTGTGCTTCAAAAAGATAGGTAGTGTCCAGTTGTTTGGGTACAGAGTCAGAGCAAACATGTTTGTTAATTGCATTTTTCAACCTTCTGTGGCCTGTTTAATTTTCTCTTGATCTATCACTTACTGAGAAAGGTAAAGCTGGATTTTCCCATGATGGTAGATTTGTCAAGTTTGCCTTTATCCACTTGAGAGCTATGTAACTAAATGCAAATGAGTTTTGAATTTTTTAATTATTATGGAAAATTATGCCATTTATAAGTACTTGTTCCCACATATTTTTTTCTAATGGTTTAAATCTTTTTCACCCTCCTTCTGTTTTTTTTTTTAAGGCCACTCTCAAAATAATGCGTTCCATTCTTATGATAGCAAAGGCCAAAATTAATATCTTTACTCTTATGGAATAGTATGATGATCTTAGAATACTTTAACTCCAGTTCCCCTTTATGATTTTATTAAGCCCTTGTATTTTTTGTTCTTTTTTAAGACCCCATAAATTAGGTATTAAAAGTACTGTTAAATAAATAGAATCAGAGTTCCTTTAGATCAAGCTATGTATTTTCCTCCCCCCCACCCCGCCCGGCCCCGCTCCATAATTTTCTTTTGTATCTTAGAACTGTCTTTGGTATCATTTTCTTACGAAGTATATCCTTCAAATGTTTATTTAGAGAGGGCTTTTTGAAGGTAAAATTTCTGTGTTTATTTGTCTGAGAATGCCTTTATTTTACCCTTGTTCTTGAAAGATAGTTTTATTGGGTATGCAGTTCTTTGTTAACAATTATTTTTCTCTCAGTGTTTTGCAGATTTTATTCTCCTATCTTGGGGTTCCTTTGTGTTCTGGAGAAGTCAGCCATTAGTCTAATTTTTGTTCTTAGGTTAAACCGTCCGTTTTCTCTCTTGGCTGCTAATGTTCTCTTCTGAAATCTCTTTCCTGTTCTATTTTTCAGATATTACTATTACATGTTTATTAGACTTTCTCATTCTATCCCTCATGTTTTTTAAACTTTCTTTTACCTTATCAGTCTTGTGCTGCATTTTGAGTATTTTTTTGAGGTCTGTCTCTCCGGTTTACCAATTTGCCTCTCTTAGTGTCAGATCTTCTGTTTAACCCACTGATTAACTTTTGACTCAGTAATTATATCTTTCTTTTGGAGAAGGTCTGTTTGATTCTTTTTATCTTTGCTTTCTCATTTTATTATTCTTTTAATTCCGTTATTTCTTTAAAAATTAAAACTTTTTTTGTTTGTTTTATGCCTGATAATTCCAAAATCTGAAGTCAGATCTGTGGGGATCTGAATATACCTTTTGTTTTCAGCTTGCTATTTCTTATGGTTGTGGTAGTAGCAGTGGCAGTGGGGCGTGTGTGTGTGTGTGTGTGTGTGTGTGTTATGACCTTATTTTAGGTGGGAGGGGATTTATCTGTGGGAATACTTTTGTGTCTGGGCCAAGGATGTATTGCTCCAGAGAGGATTTGTTTCATTTGTGCAACCAACCCAGAACCACTTTAATTTATTTTAAGTAGCTCCATATTATTTTAGAAACGATACTTGTATACTATAGAAACAAGAATACATAGTCCCAGTGCCTGGAGATTATCACTATTAGCATCTGAATATATGTATTTCTGAATCTCTTTCTTTGCATTTATAGGTAGGTATATTATGTATTTATGTGTTTGTATTTTTTTCTAAGCTGGTAGTACATTATTGCAAATCCTTAGGGAAATAACCCTCCTCAGTCTCTACGAAAGACCAAGAAAAACGTCTTCTTTCTTGTCTTCCTTTGTAGGGTTCAGTTTTTTTTTCTTTTTTATCTTTTAACTGAGGATTATCTTTTTATTTTTTTTTTAGTTCAGTCATTTGAAAATAATTTTTTAAAAATTATCTAGGATTTTTGGGTTCCTTCCTTCCTTTCTAATATCTAATACTCCTTGTTGCCAGAAATAAGTTTGTGCTAGATTTTTTAATAAACTTTTTGTATTACTTGCCAGTATTCCAGCTGTCATCTTCCTCAAGTTGATTTGAGTAAATAAAACTTCTATTTTGTCTTTTAACCTTGTTTCATATCAGTATTTTTAGATTTAAAACAAATGAGTAAATTAAGTGATACAGTGACTTATTTTGATAGTCATCAGTTTTGTTCTTATTAAAACAATGATTTTTGGTTTCATATTATCTTTAGGGAGATGGAGGTTTGCCTTGAAAATTTCAGTGAGATTCCTTGGAGGGCAAAAGGATTTCTGCATCAGAATCTTAAATCAGTTGTCAATGCCATCTAATTCTGTATTGCATACCATTGCTTTTTTTTTTTTTAACAGCTTTCTGGAGATACAGTTCATATACTGTATAAATTAGCTCATCTAAAATGTCCAATTCAGTGGTTTTAGTATATTTAGACAGTTGTGCTGGCATCAGTACAACTAGTTTTAGAGTAATTTTGTCACCCTCCAAAAAAAACGCTGTTACTCCTATTTTCCCTACCCTGCACACACACACCACCACCACCACTACCACTACCCCAGTGTTAGGCAATTGCTAAAACCTATTTTTGCCTCCATAGATTTGCCTCTTTTGGACAGTTTTTAAAAATGGTATTGTATACTGTGTGGTCTTTTGTTACTGACTTCTTTTACCTGCATACTGATTTCAAGGTTCATTCATGTTGTAACATGTAGTACTATTTTTTATGAAACTACTGTTGTCTTGTTTTTTTGTCTTCCTCCTGCCTAAAGCCAGGTGTTGAAATTACCTTTTATTAATCATGTTAATCTAATGATGCTATAGTCATCAAGAAATTTGGGGAGGAGCAAATTGTGAAATCCATCAGTTTGAGTTTTGAGCCACCCAAACACCCAGTGTGTAGACACTTCAAAAAGACAACTTATTATTATTTTTTATTATTTATTTGACAGAGATCACAAGTAGGCAGAGAGACAGGCAGAGAGGCAGGCAGAGAGAGAGGAGGAAGCAGGCTCCCTGCTGAGCAGAGAGCCCGATGCTGGGCTTGATCCCAGGACCCTGGGATCATGACCTGAGTCGAAGGCAGAGGCTTAACCCATCAAGCCACCCAGGTGCCCCAGGTGATTTTAACCAACTAAGCCACCCAGGCGTCCCTGCCCCAGGTGATTTTAGTATTAACATTTTTGACTTGTGTTGAGTTGTCACCATTTTTTTAGACACATCTGTAAATATTTCATTAACATTTGCTGGGTGACCAGTTATACTCTTTTCTTTTCATTAATTAAAGTTTGAATACCAGTGGACTACCTTAGGGCTAGAAGTGATTGAGTATCTTAACATTTTGTTGCTATTGTTTCAGATATTTAAAACACAAAATATTCTGAAGGTTAAAATTCTCCATGTGTCAATTCCTTGTGTTTTTCCTTTAGAACCAGTTTACAAAACCATTTCTGCCATCAACCCAGAGTTTCATATTCTTAGATAAAATGTTTCGGAGACACTTCTTTTTTTAAAATTATTTTATTTATTTATTTGATAGAGAGAGACACAGCGTGAGAGGGAACATAAGCCATACACAGGTGAAGTGGGAGAGGGAGAAACAGGCTTTCCATAGAACAGGGAGCCCAATGAGAGCTTGATCCCAGGACCCTGGGATCATGACCTGAGCTAAAGGCAGATGCTTAATGACTGAGCCACCCAGGTGCCCCACACCCCCTGCCCCTGCCAAGACACTTCTAAAGTATCTTCAGGAATAGATCAGCTGTCTTATTTACACAATTACTTGACTTATTAAATTTTTTCCCTCATGTATGTGAACCAGGACACTCCTGGCCTTGTTTAGTATAAGATAGATTTCAAGTTAAGGTCTAAATCAGTGTAGTTCTTGTCGCCTGTTAAATTGCCTATCTGTTGAAAAGATCAGATTTTTCTCCCAAATTTATTAAAACTATTACAAATATGTTTTATATCTCATACACTCCTCAGAAAAAGTACTGAGGTAAAATATTTTAGCACATTATGGTGGTTCTGATTCACAAAAGGAAAGTGAATTTGGATGGGTTAAAATTCACAAGTGTGTCTCCAATTCTTTTTTTTAATGGGTTGGTAAGAATTAGGGTCATCTTGCAGAAGTGATTCCTAGGGAGAAAGGAAAAGTGACAGATAACCTTGAGGTGATTGTTAGTGGAAGGAATTATTTTATTGTATCTTTTCAGTAATGATAGGTAAATTTAAGTGTCCGTATTCTTCCTTTTTTTCATTTTATTGATTTAGAACATGTAAAAGCTCAGTAAAAATGGTAACGTCATGCAGATTTCCCCTCTGTTCTGCTACTTTTAAACTGAATGCCAGGGCATTGGGCTACAGTGGTGAACACAACAAACCATGTCCCTGTTCTCATGGAACTTATGGTTATGTTAGAGGGATAATAGATGAGTAAATAACTAAATAAATAATTTTGATTGTGATAAATAAGAACAATGAAGGAGTAATGTACGAAGTCTTGAGAGAAATAACTGGTAAGATTAGATTATGAGAAGTTGATTGGATATACTTGTTCATGTTTAAGTGGCAGCTCAAACCTTTTCAGATAATCACTTGATCCATATACAGCAAGCATTTCTTTTCGTCTTGCCAATAAATACTGGAAAATTTTCAAGTCAGAAGTAAGGAAGTTACAGCTATTATGTAAAACTACCTAGTCTCTGGATTTTTTAGTGATTTTTATTCCTGTGAATGAAAGATAGTGAATTTATCAGAGACACAACTTACAAGTAAAAATCTTAGTCCATTTTTAGAATTCTGTTGGCAGCTAGTGATTGCCTTGACTACTCTGGCTGCAGTTTATTTATTTTTTTTTTTTAAGGTTTTATTTATTGTTTGACAGACAGAGATCACAAATAGGCAGAGAGGCAGTCAGAGAGAGAGAGGGAAGCAGGCTCCCCGCTGAGCAGAGAGCCCGATGTGGGACTCAATCCCAGGACCCTGGGATCATGACCTGAGCCGAAGGCAGAGGCTTTAACCTACTGAGCCACCCAGGTGCCCCTAGCTGCAGTTTAAATAAGTACTTAAAGAAGCAAGGTGGTTCTTCAACCACCATTAAAATAATAAGCTGAATCATTTGAGGCTCAGAAAGAAAACACTTTACTATTAGGAAATTTTAATTTATTAGGAAGTTTTTGCATAGTTGATGCCATTAATATTAAAAACAAAATGGTCTTGTACCATTAATCTGGTTGGCAGAGAAAATTGGTACTTTTTTAAGGTTTTTGTTTAACATCTGTTATAAACAACATGTGGATTATTAATAAAACCTAGTAGCCAAAGAAATGGACCTTTTGTTTTATATACAATGCAATTTTCCATCATATTTTTGACACTTTGGTCAGATGTTCTTTCTTTTTAATGCTATTCATTTACTATTTTCTATAGACTAAAATATGGTAAAATAAGTCTTAAATTTTTTTTTTAGAGAGAGGGAGTTGGGGGGTACTGAAGTAGAGGGAGAGAGAGTATCTTAAGCAGGCTCCTTGCCCAGCACTGAGCCCGATGCAGGGCTCTGTCTTATAACCCTGAGATCATAACCTTAACTGACTGAGCCACCCAGGTGCCCCTTTAATGCTTTTCACTAGTAATACAGATAAAAGTACAAACAAATATTGTGATAAATGTAATTATGTTTGAATTTTTAAAATAGGTTGTAAGAGTCCTAAAGAAGACACTCTTATATTCTAGAAATCTTTGAAACTTATATTTAGTACTATAGTAATGTGCAGTTTTGTAACAGCATTTTGTTTAGTGTGTGGCTCAAGAAAGGGAGATGAGCCTAGACCTTTGCCGGAAGTGTTTAACTTGTTACTGTGCAGGTAGTTTATGGATAACTTAGAGGAAGTCTGGCACAAACATGAAATAGTCTTTCTTGCAGTGCTTTGGCAACTGAACTTTAATTCACAGAAACTTCTATATCAGGAAAAAAAGTTGTTAGATGATCAACTAAAAATACAGTTCATATACCATTTTTTAATAGAAAAGTTATAAGAAGTCAACAAAAAGTAATGGGAATAACATAACTTGTATCTATCAGAGAACTTCTACTGTTATTTTCCTATTGACATAATTTCTGCCAGTTCTTTCTTGTTTGGTACCTTTCTTTTTATTAATTATTGCTGTTCTCCAGATCTTTCCAGATTGTTTTCATATGAGGATAGAATTTCTCCCTGTTCCTGTGAAACTTTGCTTAAATGGTCCTAAAAATTCTCAGATTCTCTGTATTTGCATAATTGCGTGCCTTTAAAAATTGCAACCTTTTTATCTCTACCTCCAGTAATATTTTCATACCGTGCTTTATTATTTTTATACTTAGCATGGATCATCAAAACCATTTATTTACTTTTTTTCTCTCTACCCCTACTAAAATGTAAATTCCATAAAAACACGGATTTTTGTTTGTTCATTGCTGTATTTCCAGTGTAGTATAATGCCTGGCAGATTATAAAAACACAGTAAATATGTACAGAATGAATAGCTTCCCTGGTTTTTAAAAAATTTTGTTTATTTATTTGAGAGAGAGAGAGAGGAAGCACACAAGCTGGGGGGGTGGGGTGGACGCAGGCAGAGGGAGAAGCAGGCTTCCAGCTGAGCAAGGAGCCTGATGTGGGATACGATCCCAGGACCCTGGCTGGGATCATGACCTGAGCCGAAGGCAGACGCTTAATTAACTGAGCTACCCAGGGTTCCAGCCCTGATTTTCTTATAACTTTCTCGGCTCTTTCTGTTGCATTGCTAAAATTCTTTCTCCATACATTTTTTATATGTTTCTTATCACTTTTATTTATTTATTTATTTATTTTAAGATTTTGTTTATTTAGGAGCGCCTGGGTGGCTCAGTGGGTTAAAGCCTCTGCCTTCGGCTCAGGTCATGATCCCAGGGTCCTGGGATCGAGCCCCACATCGGGCTCTCTGCATGGCAGGGAGCCTGCTTCCTCCTCTCTCTCTGCCTGCCTGTCTGCCTACTTGTGATCTCTGTCAAATAAATAATAAATAAAAAATCTTTAAAAAAAAAGATTTTGTTTATTTATTTGACCTAGAGATCACAAATAGGCAGAGAGAGAGGAAGGGAAACGGGCTCCCTGCCGAGCAGAGAGCCTGATGTGGGGCTCGATCCCAGGACCCTGGGATCATGACCTGAGCTGAAGGCAGAGGCCTTAACCCACTGAGCCACCTAGGCGCCCCTCTTATCACTTTTCTAATAAAATATCTTTACTAGTTCATATGCATATATATTACCATCTTTAACCCTTCAATTTATTAGTTCCTCCTACTTAAGGCTATATTTATCTTGGGCTCAAAATGTATTATTTTTCCATTTCTTTAGCACCTTAAGTATAAGCATCTTTAGAAGTAGGTGAAGTCTGGGAAGTCTGAGAATATATAATAGAGCTTTAGCAATAGCCATCAGTTTTTTATGTCTGGTATTTTTTATGTCGTCTATATTTTCAATGTTACTTGTTAGAATAGGGAAATAGGAATTTTTACAAAAATGTAACCAGAATCCTCTGAAGAACCCACAGAGCCAAATAGAGGTTGTAAAATAATTTTTTAAAAATTTGTGTAGTTTTTAGCTGCCTTGCCCTGCTTCTCCCTCTGCCTCTGCCTGCCTCTCTGTCTGCCTGTGCTCACTTGCTCTCTCTCTAACAAATAAAAAAAAAAAAAGTAGAGTAATATTTCATAACCTTAATTATTTATTTTTATATTTTATTTTATTTTTTATTAATTTTTGACAGAGATCACAAGTAGGCAGAGAGGGAGGCAGAGAGAGAGAGAGAAAGGAGGAAGCAGGCTCCCTGCTGAGCAGAGAGCCCAATTCGGGGCTCTATCCGAGGACTCTGGGATCATGATCTGAGCAGAAGGCAGAGGCTTTAATCCACTGAGCCACCCAGGCACCCATAACCTTAATTATTTAAAAAAAAAAAAACTATACTTTTGTTTTATTTTTCACCCTTCCCAACAAACTAAACATACATAGTAAGTCATGGGACCTTCATTTAAGCCTAGGCATTTGGACTGTACTCCTCCAGAGTATGCTATGCTAGGTATCAGATTCTACTATACTAAAGTACATTTTTAGTACATGGAGATAATTTTATTTTATTTTTTTTAAGATTTTATTTATTTATTTGACAGACAGAGATCACAGGTAGGCACAGAGGCAGACAGAGAGAGAGGAAGGGAAACAGGCTCCCTGCCGAGCAGAGAGCCTGACTTGATCTCGATCCCAGGACCCTGGGATCATGACCTGAGCCGAAGGCAGAGGCTTAACCCACTGAGCCACCCAGGTGTCCCATACATGGAGATAATTTTAAATTTAGCAGTTTCCTGTAGCAGTTGTGTCATCCAAGTATAACAGAATTTCACAGCGTACAAGTGAAACACATGAGGTCAGTGATGATACCATATGGTTAAAAAATCTATGATATTGCATTTGTCTTTTTTTTTTTTAAGATTTTATTTTTATTAGTTAGAGAGAGAGAGAGCACAGGCAGACAGAGAGGCAGGCAGAGGCAGAGGGAGAAGCAGGCTCTCCGCTGAGCAAGGAGCCCGATGTGGGACTCGATCCCCGGACGCTGGGATCATGACCCAAGCCGAAGGCAGCCGCTTAACCAACTGAGCCACCCAGGCGTCCCTTGCATTTGTCTTTTGCGAAGAGACTGAGTTAGCATGAAGCATAGGGTAACAGAGTAGGCAGAAAATGGGGAGCCAACTGAGGAAGAGGAACAAGGTAGTGACCATATTGAAGATTACTCTTCACCTGGACAGTTCGTTATAACAGTGTATCAACATAGGATGTTACATGGTAAATCAATATAATAAATTGCCTTGAAAAGTTGATGTTTTCTAGTATGATATATCAGTTTTCACTCATGTTATCTCAGGATGATATATCAGTTTTCACTCATGTTAACTCAGTTATCACTCATGTTTACTCATGTTAAATAGGAGGTATAAATGAGAATTAATCTTTTATTCTGAAGTTGAAATAAAGCTTTTTTCTAATAATTCAGGATCTCTTAAAATTTAATGCCTCCTTTTATGATACTGAATTTGAATGTTCTTTGTTCTGACTTAGACTATTCGCTGAATGGGGTAGAGACAAAATAGTGATTGCTTTTTTTATACATCTCTTATTTATGGTTTCGTTTACATATGTACTATGATAATCCTGATAATTTTGCTTCAAGGCAATGAAACTAAAAATTAGAATTAGAATTTTATTCCCTTAAGTCCATTTAGCTGTTATCTACTTAGCTAATAGCATATTCCACCTTGAGATAACTTGCTTTGCACTGGAAAATTCATTTATTAAAAAAACAGACTTGGTCTCAGTCTTTGGAGTAGATGATTTTAGCAGTTTTTGACACTTACTCTTAATTACTTATCTAATCAGATACACGTACAGAGTATATACTTTTTCTTTAAATGTATGCATGTTTTTGGTAATAGTTTTTTAAAGGGCTAGTAAATATAACACTGAAGAAAATGTTTTGGAACTTTCTCATGCATATCTATAAAGAATTAAAGATAAAAGGTTAATTCTAATGAGCCTCTGGTGCATGTCACATACTGCTTATGGGAAAATGCTTTATGGGATCTAGAATTACACATCTTAAAGAGCAATACAAGTTAACTTTCCATGGTATTTGCTCCCTCATCATAGTATTAAGTAAAGTGTCATTCAGAAAGAACTAAATACTTTTAAAAACTTATTCTACAGTAACTAGTTATGTCTGAATATGTAGTGAAAGCCAAATTGTAAGGACATTCACAGTTATTTCTTTAATCTTGCAAATTTCAATAATATCAGAGGACATCTATCAATCCTGTAGTCTATTTCATCTCAGACCTGTTGTAGTATGTCATTATTTGTAATAGACACATTGTGTCCCTTCATTTCCTCAAAAAAGGAGTAGGATAAATGGAAGATGCATAGTTGAATTGTTACCTAAAACAAGTAATATGAAAGCATTAAATTCTTTCTGAATCACTGTGTACTATCAGAATGTGTATATATTCTTGTCACTGAAAGTTTGACAAATAGAAGTAAAACATCTATTGTAGATAGAAGGGAGAAATAATGATTCACTGAGAAAGAGCTCACTTGCGTGAAATGATCATAAGACAAAATTTTTAATGAAGTGACTAAATTTCTTAATTTTAATAGATGTTTTTAATACCCTTAAAGAGAAGTAACAAAAGGTCAAAAAGTACACATGCTTGATTTTTTATTGAGGAATGTTGTTTAAGTATCACACCTAAAACTCAGATTTCCAAATAATAAGTATTAGACCTGTTCCACTTGGACAATTATTTTGTAAGAAATATTTTTTAAAGATTTTATTTGAGAGAGAGTATGAGCATAAGTAGGGCAGAGGGAGAGAGAGAAACAGATTCCTCACTGAGCAGGGGAGGGAGAAGCAGAATCCCTAATGTGGGGCTTGGTCCCAGGACCCTGGGATCATGACCTGAGCTGAGGGCAGATGCTTAACCAATTGAGCTACCCAGGTGCCCATATTTTGTAAGTAATAGATACGTTATTAGGTCTAGCTGACATTATAATTTTTATTACTTAATTCATTAACTTAATGTTACAAAAGGTTTAAGACTTTGGTGTCTTTTTTTTTTTTGGCATTTGTTCTCTTTGGTTTGTTGATTTTTATTTATTTTTATTATGTTCAATTAGCCAACATATAGTACACCATTGGTTTTTGACGTAGAGCTCAATGATTGATTAGTTATGTATAACACCCAGCGCTTATCACATTAGGTCCATTCCATAATACCCATCATGTGGTTGCCCTATTTCCCCATGCCCCTCCTCTCTTCAACTATCAGTTTGTTTCCTGGGGTCCAGAATGTCTTACTCTCTGATTTCTTCCCATTCAGTTTTTCCTCCTTTCCCCTGTGGTCCTCTGCGTTATTCCTTATATTCCACATGAGTGAAACCATAAGTCTTTTTAAGACCTTAGATAACTTTTTTCATCTTTTTTTTTATTTTATTTTTTCAGTGTTCCAAGATTCATTGTTTATGCAAAAGCTTTTTAATTGCAGTGTAGCATATCTACAGAGAAGTGCACAAATGGTAAGTTATAGCTTGTTGATAATTATCTAGTCAGCATTACCCATATAACAACCTTTGGGATATCTTTTTACAGGAGACTTTGCAACAATTGATCATGATGTCATTGCCAAATGTCTTAATCATTGGCAAAAATCCTTTTTCTGGTAAGTATTAAAATTGGCATAATAATAGTCCTTTGTGTAATACTGTAATGTTTATCAAGATCTTGCTTATTTATATGAATACAATAGGTTTTTCATGACTCTAGTAAAAGTCAGAGATGATAATCCATTTTGTAGAGAGAAAATAAATAATATTTATAATATGTAGATGAGATCTACATACTACAGGTGTACATTTTAGGATAAGTCCAGTGTTTCTTCAACTCTACCAAATCGATACTTTTCTGTAATGATTTTTAGTGTCTCATTATAAACAAGTATAGAAGATAATGTGGGTATAAGATTAAAGGAAAGAAGTGATTTTGAAGTAATTCCTAGGTTTGTATTCATATATCTGCTCTCATTCATTGCTAGAACGATTTGAATCTAAGATTTTACTGATTGATGTTTAGGTTATATGAAACTACTTCTAAATGGAAAGATGAGAAGCAGTTTTCTTAGATCATTTAAATTATTTTCTTCAGAAATTTCTTCCTTTTGCCAGATTTTAAATGTGACCTGTTCAGAGTTTTGATTTTTAAACAATTAAGGAAATCAGTAGCCACTAACCAGTTCAACAACGGACTTATTCTTTTAGGCTACCCGTAGCCCAAATCCCAAGTATATCTTCTCCAGACCTCACCCCCCGTTCTCATTCAAAACATACAAAAATAAAGCCAAAATAAAAACTAAAATCAAGCAGCTATTTTTCCTGAGGAAATTACCACTTAGATGAGGTGAATTAGGAGTTTAGATAGTTTTTAGAAATGTTCTGAAATATTTGATTATATAAATTAAAAAATGAAAAAAAATTTTATATGTAGAATGGAATTATTTTCAGTTTTACATGCATTTAGTGATTACCTACCAAATTATAGAAACTGGGAATATAAAGAAAATGGTCTGTATCCTGGAGGATATTGTGTTTTAGTGAGAAATACACAGATGACTAGGAAATCCTGTAATACAAAATAGAACTATGTGAAAGTATTAGGCATATAAAATATGGGGTAATTATTCTTAAAGTTGGCAGATTCGTGGGGGTTGGGGACCATTGGTGGGTGGTTGCCAGGAAAGGCTACACTGAGATGTTAGAGCTGTGCCTAGGATTGTTATTAGTAAGTAGTTCACTAGAGGGAAGAAAGACAAGCAAATAGAGTGACAGAAGTGAAGGCAGAGGAGTGTGGATGTATATATATTTGTGGAAGGGTGATGAGCGTGGCTAAGAAAGTAAGTTGTTTCCTGGAGAGTAGGAGGAAATGTTTGGAAAGAAGATTTGGAATTTGTCATAGACAGTTGCCCTGATGGTGAAATTTAGCCCAAAAAAATGACTTTTTTTTTTCCCAGCTGTATATTTTGAGAAAATCTGAATTGAGTATTATTCAACAGCCAATATACTATCCAGTTCTGTTACAGATCATTAACTTTATCCAGCTTATTATATACATTCATTTTATCAGCTTTGCTGCAACATTTAAAGTTTTGATCCTCATACGACTACACAGTGGAAAGCCATTTAAATTTTATAGGTAGATGAATCATATAAGATAGGTGTTTTAGAAAGAAAACACTAATAGGCCTAAGAGAAGCCAGGCCTATTAGGAACCATTTGGTTGAATTTGTGGCATGTCCCTATATCAGCAGTTCATTTGGTTTACTGCTGTGATATAATCATTTATGGAAAACTAAAGGATTTATGTAGTTAGCATACTTTATTGCATAGAGTCTTGGAAGCCATTTTATCTGTGCTGCAGTCCTTCAAAACTGACATCCTTGCCCATTTCTTCTGCTATTACCACATTGTGCATACAGAGCTGCTCTTTTGACTTCTTTGCTCTACTTGCATACATAATCCTTGGGTCAAGTTGTTGTGAATATTACCTTTAGAATGGATTCTACCAATGTAAGAAAGAGAGGTGAACTAAAGTAAAATGTAGTACTTAGCAGTCGTTTTTATTGCAGAACAAGGCACTGAAGAAGTTAAAAAGTTGCTTTTACTTTTACTGGGTTGTGCAGTTCAGGTAAGTTAAAATATTTCTTCATATTTTCATTTTAATAACTTCTTTATATGTTTTTTCAGGGTCTAGTTTCTGAAAGACTTAAAGAGGAGTTTGGTTTTCAAAGTCTGTTAGGAATTTTTAAATAATTATGAACTTCTAAGGAGATTTTGAAGGAAAACACTCTGTTATTTTATTTCAGACTGTGCTTATATTATCAAATAGTTGTATTATTTGAAAATTATATATATATATATATTTTTTTTTTTTTCTTTTTGAGGCTTTTACCAGCCTCAAGTTTTTCAATTTTCCTCAGAGGTACTCTTAAAAACTTCTCCCAAAACATTCTTATGACTAACGTGTGCATATTTGTATGTTACAGAAGGGAGGATTAACAACAGAGAGAAGCAAAAATTATGAAAAATGTTATTTGGGAGTCTGAATTATTATTATATTGCCCTTTTGATGAGTGATTATAATAATAATAGCAGCATTGATATATTGAATTCCCACTTTGTGTCAGTTATGATTCTTATGTAGGTTTTCTTTTATCTTTTTTCACATAAAGAGATTGGTGTTTAGATAGGATGACATTTAAGTTACCCAAATTAAGACACTTGTGAGAGTCGGAATGGGCACTGTTAACAATTGCAGAGGAAATGCATGTGTCCCTGACAAACCAGGATGGTTGTTCTAGATTCATATTGCCAACAGGTCAAGGAGTTAAGTTTAAACTCTGGTCTGACTTCAAAACCTATTTCTCTATGTTGATTTTTCCTTTAATCAGCCATGTTTTAGATAAGTGATTACAGTGTTAAACTACTTGTCATTTGTGGAATGAATTTATTTGTGAATAAATAAATATTGCAGCCATGAGTAATTTTTTACATACATATGCCAGAAATTATAATTCCAAGAGAGTGTGGCTTTTAGAGCTAACTGCTTGGTAGCTTTGGACTTACACAATACATGTTATTAAAGTTTCATGCTCTGTAATATACAGGTGTTTACTTCATAGTTGATTGAAAATTCAGTAAATATAATGTTTATGGTCATTGCTGTTCTAATTTGGTCATCTGATCCTAAATTAGAAACACAGTCCTTAATTATTTATGGCCTTGAATACTGTATTTGCTTTTAAAAATACCTCTATTGGTGGATGTTATGTAAATTTAAGTAACATAGTGACAGCATAAATTTGATTGTAATTTCGGGGTACTATTTAGTTGTTATTCCTGGTTACTTAAATTGACAGTGGGAATGGAGCAGAACTAAGAACTTTCTATGTACAGTTAAGGGAAAGCCTAAAATATTAAAGAAGTAATCATTATTACCACCTGTAAAAGCAACAACACAAAAAAAAACTTACAAAATCTAAGCTGCTAACCCCTACCCTATTTGCTATAACTGTAGTATCCTATATTTAAGATAGAATTTAGATTTCATCCTGTCGGTATTTGGGAGCCACTGATGCTAATGACATCAAATGTGTAACAGACTCTCTGGTCAGCCTTTAATTCTCTGTATGAACAATTAGAAATCTTTGTTGATACTGAAGAACTAAAATGTACTTCAGGACAAAATCAATCATCTAACAAGTATTGTTTGAATAATTTCTGGAATGTCATGTCTATTACAGAAAATCTGTCCTTGTGTAATTCAACAGGTTAAAATGTCTAATGTTTAATATAATATGTAAGTGGCATAAATGATGTTTTTCCACATCAGGATTAGTTTTATCTATTATACTTGCGATTCGTAGGTAGAAATAGTAAGTTAAAGTTGCTGATATGATACTAAAGTCCAAGAATTCAGTGGGCTGCAAGCTTTAAAAGATACTAAATTGGGGCACCTGGGTGGCTCGGTGGGTTAAAGCCTCTGCCTCCTGCTTGGGTCATGATCTCAGGGTCCTGGGATCGAGCCCCACATGGGGCTCTCTGCTCAGCGGAGAGCCTGCTTCCCCCTCTCTCTTTAAAAAAAAAAAAAAAAAAAAGATACTGTATTCATGAAAATAAATAGAAATGGAAGGAAGCATAAGGAAATTGGAAAAAAATTGTTTCTTTTGAAGAAGAAAGTATGAAATTCTTAAGGGGAAGTAGCATTCAAAACAGTAAATTAGTCACTATCCAAAGATCTTAACTCACAGAATAAATTTATAATTAAGACTTTTTTATCCTTGGTTATACATAAATCCACAGGAATAACTTTGAATACAAAGAAAACTGTTCAATGCCAGGGCTTAGATATTTCCATTATTGATGAATTAAACCAGTCCAGTTCCACCAGAATCTTTTTTTTTTTTTTAAGATTTTATTTATTTATTTGACAGACAGAGATTACACAAGTAGGCAGAGAGGCAGGCAGAGAGGGGAGGGGAGAAGCAGGCTCCCTGCTAAGCAGAGAGCCCGATGCGGGACTCGATCCCAGGACCCTGGGATCATGACCTGAGCCAAAGGCAGCGGCTTAACCCACTGAGCCACCCAGGCGCCCTCCACCAGAATCTTTTTTAAGTGGATGACACATCTTCTGAACCAGTTCTGAGCGTCTGCTAAAATGTTTATGGACATACAGCTCTGCATCCCATCCATGAGATAGTTGAGAGATTTTCAAGCAAAATCATCCTACGCAGGAGGAAAAATATTTGCAGTGTATGTTGTTTACCGGTATTTTTCTTCAAAGCCCATGTAAAATTCAGCAGACCTTAGTTTTATATTAGTGTTGGCTATTCAGTATCCAAAAATATTATTTATTTTGGGCTTTCGCAAGGTTGCATAGTGTTGAAAGTAACTGTGTCAGGTGTGATTGGAATTAAAATTTGACCTTTATCTTTGCCCTCACAAGCATCTAACAGTAGTATTTAATTTAGAAAACTGTTTTTGAACTTGGTCAGCTTGAGGGCTACAGCCTGTTGTTTTCCTACCAGTTATCTGTAAAGCATCCTAAAAATTAGCATTTTAGAACATTAATTATCTCATTACATTTTGGGGAAATGAAGCAATACATAACTTCTAGCTGAGGCAATTTTTTTTTTGAGAATACATGAAAATAGCATATGTAGCTTAGTATAGAGAGGGAGTTTTTTGCTGATACTGTTTTTTTTTTTTTTTTTAGTCAGGGGAAAATTTATACGTAACATAAAATTCACCATTTTAGTAAATTTTTAAGAGTACAGTTCATTAGCATTAACACCAGACTTCTTTATGCTCTAGAATGGGGCTGTCAATACAGTAGCCAGTATAAGCCACATGAGGTTATTTAAATTAAAATTAATTAAATTTATTAATTTAATTATTAAATTTATTAAATTAATTTAAATTTAATGTATTCAATTTGTATTATTTGAGATAATAAATATGTAGAGTATAAAGCAGAACCTGGCTAAGTTTCTTAATGATCAAAGAACAAATTTTTCTTTTTGTGAGTATATTCTCTTCACTAGTAGTTGGGTAATTGGCCCAGGAGATGCAACTAGGCTAGACAAGGCAGTGCTGTCTATTTTGTATGCACTTCTCATTTGGTAGCTCCAAGAGTACAGTTATACCAGCAGTTGGATTGCAGTTTAAGAGATGTAGACGGGAGGCAGAGATATTAAGATGCATGTTAAACTGTTATTCAGTACTGACTGGAAAGAAGAAGATTAGGTTTACATCATAATATTTTGAATTTATATAAAGATTTTATAAAGTTATACAATAAAGAATTGCTGCCTTTATTCTACTCAGTACATGTGTACTTGTATATATACTCTTAAATTTTGCCCCTGGTAACTTTATGTTATGGTAAAAACAAATCAAATATTTATTGTAATACCCTATAAATGTTGAACTGGGCTTCAAAAGTAGGTTCCTTTTATTAAGATTGATAGGATGAAGATGTGAGAATGGATTGTAAGCTTGAAGTGAAAATTGCTTACAATTTTTTTTTTTCCCGAAGAAGAAAGGCTGTTTTGTTTGATGATAGCCAAAGACTGACTGAGCTTTTTGGCTCTTTTCCGAATTCTGCCACTGACTCACTGTGTTTTTTGGCAAGTAACTTATCCTCCCTGAAACAAGTTCTTGATTCTTTACTTTTCTGTTTGTAAAGTTAGCATAATAATATTGTACTGACCTCAGATGGGTTGTGTAATGGTTTCCCGCTTTAGAACTTTACAACATAAAAATAGTATGAGTTTTCAGTGCTGTGCTTTTTAAATAAATATTTCTAAATTGTTATCTTTTCTTTAGGTAAGTATATTAGACCATTTAAATGCAAAACAAACAAAACCCTCATTGTACTATTCAAAACATAGCCAAGTTTTTTGGCCTGATGAGTTTTTGGTTATTTACAACATACCAAGGACTGTAACCCATAAAACATGAATGATCATTTTATTAATTTCTTTTAGTGTCAGAAAAAAGAAGAATTTATTGAAAGAATTCAAGGTTTAGATTTTGATACAAAAGCAGCAGTTGCAGCACATATTCAAGAGGTAATAACCTATACATAGTTTTTATATACTAATTTTTATGAAGCTTGTGGTATGTTTATATCTCCCCAAATACTTGAAGTCCTAGGACAAGCAAGAACAAATCAAGGTCAGATACAGATGAACCCTGCTGTTAGACAAGTTATTGTCTACTATTTAGAGATAACTTCTTAAACGAATTCTCATGGCACAGTGCTAACTACCATGTACTGTTGCCGTTATCCATAGAGATGTTAGGTAGAAGGTGTTTAAGGAATGAAGTGTATGTCTTTGTTAGCACAGAATGAACAGTATTGTAAATGGAAGCAGTAGAAAGTGGATCACTGCCGGTAATTCAAAACTAAAGTGAGAGATAAGATGATAACCTTAGTACTAAGTCATTCTAGTGATTTCCTTTTGAATGAATGGACACAGTGTAATTTTTATTGAAGCTATAACTTGAATTGTAACACATTAGTGATCTGTAACATCATATAAAAACTTAAGCCTAGGACATATTGTGCAATATTAAGTAATTAAAATAACAGATGGATTTTAAAAGCTGCTATTTCTGCATCTATCTAGTCTTGCGCTTTTAATCTTACACACATAACAAGACTTTTTAGAACTAGATCATGTTATAATTTACATGTTGATTAGAAAGAGAACTAAGGAAAGTGAGAGAATTTTTAAATAGCAAAAATTGGTACTGTTTAAAATAGTCTTTATTTGAATAACCTGTGTTGTGTATATCATCTTTCCTCTGCGTTAGCATTCAGAGTCCAACTATCTTGTTTGTAATACTGTTGTCAACAATAAGCAGATTAGTATTTTACAAGATACGGGGGTTATTGGTAGTTTCCCCTTATGTACGTTTGTTTGTTTATGCTCTCTTTATGGTTTGTATTTTATTTTGAATAAATGCTACATATTACAAGTTACTAAATTTGCCATCATTCTTGAAAGCATTATTTTTGCAGTTTCTTGTAAAATTTAAAGCAGAATATCAGAATCACAGTGAGAAAAGGAAAGCAAGAAATAAGTATTTCACTTATGTAACTTTTCCATTCTTTTAAAAATCTTTATTATTATTCTATTCTTATATTCTTATTCTATTAAAAATCTTTATTTAGTAATCCTTTTCTCCTAAGGTTCTGTGGTAGTGTCATCTTCAGACTCTATAAAAATGTAGCTTTTCAAGTGTACAAGTGCAATAGCACATATCCTACAGCATGAAAAAACTTTTGCTTTCAAATCAAGCACAATAAATTTAGTCTTACCTAAAGAAAAGTTCAAAAGTTCAACTGATTTTGTTAAAACAGTTGTCAAACATATCAACATTTAATGCCTGAATTAAATGTTTTACTTTTTAGTTGACAGGAAAACAAATAGAAATTTATTTATAGTTAATACTTAGTAAAAATAATTCTTACTGTTAGCCTTTTCATCATTCATTGATTTCAGGTGTTCTTTCGGCATCAGATTTGCTTCCCATATTCTTGTGGGAAAGGATGTATAATTTTGAGCTAATATTGTACTAAAATGAAATCAGTTTTTAAGTATTAGCTATTCTAAAACATTGTTTATTTTGGTTCCTTTGCTAAAGGTAACCCATAATCAGGAAAATGTGTTTGATCTGCAATGGATGGAAGTGACTGATATGTCTCAAGAGGAAATAGAACCACTCTTGAAAAATATGGCATTACATCTAAAAAGACTTATAGATGAGAGAGATGAACATTCAGAGGTTTGTAAATTTCCTTCAGTATATTGTGAAAGTTTGCTTTCCAAAAATGATTTCAGAGGGTTTTCAAAATTGATTACTTTGTTTCTTAGGGACAGGTAATAAAGTACTTTATGTCTGTTTTTTTGTGCAGCACAGGAACCAAAAAGGGTAGATAAGAGCCCCAAATTGCTAGTAAAGAGATTGCAGGTAGATTTTCCTTTCTCCTTTCTTTTAAATTATTATTCCGATTTTGTTCCTGTGTGTTTTTAAGTCATCTCCACAGCTCTGGCAACAGTACAAAAGTGTGAAACTGAAAATACTATTGATGTAAATGGAAAAACCATTCCCTTGAAGCATGAGAATTTGTTTAAGGTTAATTTCTTAGTTTTACTGCCACATTTTGAGGTTGGAAAAATAAGTTTAATAAAAGGAGAATAACAGGTGTTCTGAATAAAATGTCTCACAAAAAGTCTCAATTTTTTGTAGTCAATAAATGAGGTGTGATTTTAAATAAGAATTATTATAGGCTCCCGTAAGAGAGTACTTTGCTTTTTTTAAAAGAGTAAAATTGCACCAGGGTTTTTGCCTGCACTCTGAAAACAGCTAGTAATTTTATAGAAGTCTGGACTTTAGTGCATGTGATGGTGAGTAATATTTTGTTAATAGCAGACCAAAGGACTCTGCCATTTAGAAGAATGTGTAGCTTTGATCAGTTGTTCCATTTACATGGGAGAGACGGGTGTGTGTGTGTTTAAAGATTTATTTATTTGAGAGAGAGAGAGAGCATGAGAGGGAGGGACAGAGGGAATGGGAGGCAGCATCTCAGGCAGACTCCACACTGAGCAGAGAGCCTAATGTAAGCCTCAATCCTAGGACCCTGAGATCATGACCTAAGCCAAAGCTAAGAGTTGGGATACGTAACCAACTGCACCACTGAGGCGCTCCTGGAAGACACAGTTTTGAGCTTATTTCCAGAGAATTTGATTACTCTTTGGGCTAATGAAAGACTTACATAGAAGAAATTCCGAAAGGGTTTTTTTTTTTTCTCTGAACAAAACTTTCATGTTGCTATAAATGGAGATTTTCTGGTTTTTCTTTAGGCATTAAAAGAGAAGAAAAGATAGGAAATAAAGAAATATTTAGAACAACAGCTAATTTTTTAAAAACCTAAGACAAGTAAGACCAAAGGAAGAGTGAATTTAAAAAATGTCTCTAATATATATCAAACTTATCCTCAGATACTTAGGTTATTTCATTTTCAATCTGAGTTTTGACCCATGTGCTTTATCTTCTTTTTCATATTAGCACTTTTTTACTGCTTTATTAAATTTCTACAACCTTCTTCTATTTTTACTTCTTCTATTTGTATTTTGATAAGGTAACTTCCAGCTTCTGAGGGCATGTGTGAATTGTTTTATCTTACTTCCATGGAGTTATTAATATGGGGTGAAGAAGGATATTATTTTGGAGAAATGAAAAAAAATTTGTCATTCTGTGATCTGTGTCAAAACTAAGGAATATGAGGGGCACCTGGGTGGCTCAGTTGGTTAAGCGGCTGCCTTCAGCTCGGGTCGTGATCCTGGAGTCCTGGGATCGAGCCCCGCATTGGGCTCTCTGCTCCACGGGGAGTCTGCTTCCTCCTCTCTCTCTCTGCCTGCCTCTGCCTACTTGTGATCTGTCAAATAAATAAAATCTTTAAAAAAACAACAACAACAACAAAAAAAACTAAGGAATATGAAAGACTATACTGATTGTTTGAAAACCCTTTTAAAGTGTATTATCCTGCCTAATTAAGCATTTTAGTTGAATTTGTTTTTTTAACAAGGAAGAAGTGGTGGTGTTCCTTTGTCTCAAGGTATTTGGAAACAAGTTGCTAGGTGGTTTTTTAAACAGTTTTTTAGAGGAAAATTCTTTCGTTTGGGTCACTGGTGGACTAATTAGAAAAGATCCTTAAAAATAATTGTGAAAAATATGAGACAGATGTAAAAACAATAATTTTGTATTAATCAATTGGATTGAAACAAGTTCTTACTTAGATTTTCCCTTTAGCTCTTTGTTCTTTCCTTCAAAACATTTTATGATATTTTTCCCTCCAAAATATTTTATTTTGTATAAAAAATTTTTATATAAAAAATAAAATAGAAGGAAGTTATATGTCACACTGAATAAATACATTGAAAGCATTTGTATGGTTGTAGTTTCTAATTTCTCTACAAAATTTACCAGCCATGCTGGAGGAAAGAAAGGAGTAAGTATCATATTCATAACATTTTTTGGAACACTTCAGAGTACAAAAGCAGCATGCTCTTTTTTTTTTATTAACATATATTGTATTATTAGCCCCAGGGGTACAGGTCTGTGAATCACCAGGTTTACACTTCACAGCATTCACTATAGCACATACCCTTCCCCAGTGTCCATAACCCAGCCACCCTCTCCCTACCTCCCTACCCCCGGCAACCCTCAGTTTGTTTTGTGAGATTAAGAGTCTCTTATGGTTTGTCTCCCTCTTCATCCCATCTTGTTTCATTTATTCCTTTCGTGCCCCCCAAACCCTCGACGTTGCCTCTCAACTTCTTCATATCAGGGAGATCATATGATAATTGCCTTTCTCCGACTGACTTATTTCATGCATAATACCCTCTAGTTCCATCCACGTCATCACAAATAGCAAGATTTCATTTCTTTTGATGGCCACATAGTATTCCATTGTATATATATACCACCTCTTCTTTATCCATTCATCTGTTGTTGGACATCTAGGTTCTTTCCATAGTTTGGCTATTGTGGACATTGCTGCTGTAAACATTCAGGTGCACGTGCCCCTTCGGATCACTACATTTGTATCTGTAGGGTAAATACCCAGTAGTGCGATTACTGGGTCGTAGGGTAGCAGCATGCTCATTTTTAAGTGCAAAGAAAACTTACAATGAAAGACTTTCAGAATTACAAATAAAAATCTGTACATTAGGATACTTTTAAGGCTCTTCCATGTGTGTAGTATTATGTAGAAAAAAATGGAACTTCCAAGAGAGGAATCATCACATCAGGTGTTACACATACACGTTTGGGCCTTTCCAGCTTACAGACCTATTTCTCCTAAGGGGAAGGTGTCACTCAGTTTGAGATATAGTGTCCTTTATTCATGCCATGCTTATCCACAAGCACCATGCTGAAGGAATAGAATGGGATTTGCAGTAAACAGCCTGACCTGCAGAACTAGTGCTGGAGGCATAATCTGTGCTCCCATCCTGTTGATGGGGCTCAGGAACATGCCTGTCAGGTCCACTGTGGTGATGTGTCAAAGATCCAGGCCATACTGTGTGTGCTTGAGGAGGCATTCCCATCTGTAGCCAGTAGAGGAGGACTTTGGATATGGACACAGTGAGGAGTCTCCTTTTCTCATAAAACTGCTCTTTTGGCACACACATTGATGTTTTTGGTTGTGCAGGTGGGCTCTATGCCAGCCTAAGCTAGGTTGAATCGACAGACTTGGACAGAGCTACCCTGTAGCTTGTAGCCAATGATGCAAGAGAACTAACAGTGGCTCTACTTATTGCTTCTGCTGGAACACATCATGTAAGCATTCCCTAGGGTGTTCAGTTTACTTTTTGCCTGATTCTTATTTTAACTTGAAATTTGCAAATGTTCTTATTCTCAGCTCTGTCAGCTTTGTGACCTCCTAGAAAATTTGAGCTTTGGGGGATGCCTATTTTTTTTTTTAATATTTTATTTATTTATTTGACAGAGATCACAAGTAGGCAGAGAGGCAGGCAGAGAAAGAGAGGAGGAGGCAGGCTTCCCGCTGAGCAGAGAGATCAGGACCTGACCACAAGGCAGAGGCTTAACCCACTGAGCCACCCAGGCGCCCTTGGGGGATGCCTTTAAAATAACATCAGGGGCACCTGGGTGGCTCAGTGGGTTAAAGCCTCTGCCTTCAGCTCAGGTCATGATCTCAGGGTCCTGGGATCGAGCCCCACGTCGGGCTCTCTGCTCAGCAGGGGGTCTGCTTCTCCCCCCCCCCCACTGCCTGCCTCTCTGCCTGCTTGTGCTCTCTCTCTCTCTCTGTCAAATAAATAAATAAATAAAAATCTTTAAAAGAAAAAAAAAATAACATCAGTTAGAATTCTTTCTGCTTGTTCCTTCCCTTGGGGGTCTCCAAGGAACCCAGACTGTCAGCTTGTTAAGTTAAGCAGTGCATTTCTTCATACTTGTCCACTTAATTCTAGAAGGTTCATATCAACAAAGGAGGCTAATTGGCTGCTCCGGGCCTTTTTTTTTTTTTTTTTTTTTTTAAGATTTTATTTATTTGTTAGAGAGAGAGCAAGCGAGCACAGGGAGACAGAGAGGCAGGCAGAGGCAGAAGCAGGCTCCCCGCCGAGCAAGGAGCCTGCTCCGGGCCTTTTTGTCCATATATGTTGTATGCCCTGGTGAGCATCTGTGCACTTAAATATCCTTCATTTGCTGGCATGGCAAGGATTGGACATGACTTTTCAATCAGTAGTAGGAAGCTTCGGACTGCTCACAGGGGATGCCCTTCCTCGTCAAAACAGAGTCCTTGGGACGCCTGGGTGGCTCAGTGGGTTAAGCCGCTGTCTTCGGCTCGGGTCATGATCCCAGCGTCCTGGGATCGAGTCCCACATCGGGCTCTCTGCTCGTCAGGGAGCCTGCTTCTCCCCTCCCCTCTCTGCCTGCTTGTGTGATCTCTGTCTATCAAATAAATAAATAAAATCTTTAAAAAAAAAAAAAAGCAGAGTCCTTTTTTCCTGTTTTGATTGATCTTTTGTTATAATTCTTTTATTTCAATCTAGAAAGTGTAATTTGGTTACTCTTTTTTTTTTTTAAAGATTTTATTTATTTATTTGACACAGAGAGAGATCACAAGTACGCAGAGGCAGGCAGAGAGATGGGGTGGGGAAGCAGGCTCCCCGCTGAGCAGAGAACCTGATGTGGGACTCGATCCCAGGACCCTGAGATCATGGCCCGAGCCGAAGGCAGATGCTTAACTCTCTGAGCCACCCAGGCGTCCCTTGGTTACTCTTTTTAATTACTCTTCACTTTGTATTAAGTTTGTGTAACATATGTTTCTTAAATCCTCTTCTTTTACCAAAAACCAAATAGATTTTAATGAATTTAAGATCTCTTTATTATCACTGTTTATTTTATGCCAAGCATTGTGTTATGTGTATAATATATTATCTTCGTAAGTCTGTACAATAACCCCACCTAAAAAATGAGGATACTTGATCTCAGAGAAGTTCTACAATTTGCCAAGTCTAATTGCAACCCCTGTGTCCCTGTTTATAAAACCTTTGCCCAAATCCATGATTGTGTTGAGCACATTTCTGATTCTTTTCCTTAATTGGGAGTTCTGTAGGTAGAATTAAGTCACTTCAGTTTTTTTTCTTAGCTTTGGTATACCTTTTTATGTTACATGTGTTCTTCAGTGTATATTAATAAATACCTGCGTTTTGCAAGATCTTGTGCTAAGAGTGCTTGGGAGCAACAAACTGATAAATTTTCAAAAAAGGATCAAAGATCATTATAATCTAGTGGGGAAGTTATTTTAATAAAATAATTTAGGGGTTTTTGTTAAGTTTTTATTTAAATTCCAGTTAGTTGACATTAAGTGTAATATTAGTTTCGGGTATAGAATTTAGTAGTTATACTAAATATACTTTATACAACACCCTGTGCTCATTACAAGAAGTCTCCTTAATCCCCATCACCTCTTTCACCCATCAGCCCACCCACCTCCCCTCTGGTAACCTTCAGTTTGTTCTCTATAATTAAGAATCTGTTTCTTGGTTTGCCTCTCCACCCCCCCCCCGACCTTTGCTCATTCCTTTTGTTTTCTTTAAATTCCACATATGAGTGACTTATTTCACTTTCTAGCTCTATCCATGTTGTTGCAAATGGTGACATTTCATTCTTTTTATGACTGAGTAATACTCCACTATGCACATCACATCTTCTTTATTCACTTGTCAGTCAGACGGAAACAGTATGTGGACTGTTTGCACAGTTTCGCTATTGTGGATAATGCTGCTATAAATATCAGGGTGCATGTATCCTTTTGAATTAGTATTTTTGTATTCTTTGGGTAAATACCTAGCACTGTAATTGCTGGATTGGAGGGTGGTTCTGTTCTTAACTTTTTTGAGGAACCTCCATACTGTTTTCCTAAGTGGCCACACCAGTTTGCATTCCTACCAACAATGCAAGAGAGTTCCCCTTTCTCCACATCCTTGCCAATACCTGTTATTTCTTGTGCTTTTGATTTTAGCCATCATTTAGGTGTGAGGTGACATCTCCTTGTAGTTTTCATTTGTTTTCCCTGATGATGAGTGATGTTGAGCATCTTTTCTTGTATCTGTTAGCCATCTTCATGTCTTTGGGAAAATGTTCATGTTTTCTGCACATTTTTAAATTGGATTCTTCATTTTTTGGGTGTTGAGTTTTATAGTTCTTTATAGATTTTGGATACTAACCCTTTATTAGATATGTCATTTGCAAATATCTTCTCCCATTCAGTAGGTTGCCTTTTAGTTTTGTTGTTTCATTTGCTGTGCAGAAGCTTTTTATCTTGATGAAGTCCCAGTAGTTGATTTTTGCTTTTGTCTCCCTTGCCTCAGGAGACATACCTAGAAAGAAGTTGCTATAACCAGTGTCAAAGAGGTTACTGCCTGTGTTCTCCTCTATGATTTCTGTGGTTTCAGTGTCACATTTAGGTCTTTAACCCATTTTGAGTTCATTTTTGTGTTTGTGTAAGACAATGGTTTGGTTTCATTCTTTTGCATGTCACTGTTAAAGAGACTGTCTTTTTTTCCATTGGCTATTCTTTCCTGCTTTGTTAAAGATTGACTGTATAGTTGTGGGTTCACTTCTGGGTTTTCTATTCTGTATCAGTTTTTGTGCCAGTACTATACTGTTTTGATTACTAGATCTTTGTACTATAACTTCAAGTCTGGAATTGTGATGCCTCCAACTTTTCTTTACTCTAATAAAATATTGAAAGCAATAAAAAATCATATATCTAAGTATAATAAATATTACTATATATATTAGATAATATATATCTAAATATAATAAAAAATAAAAATAATAAATATAAATATATAAATATAATAAAAAATCATATAGCTAAATACTATAGGAATTTAGAGAAGGAAGACAGTACTTACAACTGCTAGTGGAATCTCTAGGATCAGAAGTATCAGAGAAGATTCATGAAATTAAATTATTCTTTAATAAAATTTTTGGTCAGGTTTTTTAAAAAAATGTTTGGAGGCCTTGAGCCAAAGAAACTACTACCATTGGAGGAAAGTCAAATTTTCTAATAATCTTTAATGGACAATTCCTCTGGATACTCTTAACTCTTAGTACCTGGTTTCTTTCTTTTTTCTTTTTAGGAAATATTTCTCAGCCCATACCTCTTTTGTACACTGGCACCTGGAACCTCTTGATATCTCCATAATACCACCTACTAAGTTCAAATGTAGTATGCGTCTTTCTACTTTCCTTGAGTTTTCCATTTTGTGAATCATTCAATTAAGTAATTTTGTGGAACTGGTTTTTGGCTCAGTACTTTGCTAAATGAGATCAGAGATACAGAGGAGGTATGAAAATGTATCAGGTTTATGGGGGGAAAAAACCACATTTTAAATAACAATAAAAGATAATTTATTTGTACATGAAACAAATATTAAGTACTATACACAAGCACTATTATTATTAGAGTCAGGAGATGTTAGAAGGCAAGATTAAAGATAATGGAGAGAGTAAGTAAATAAAACTTGACTCCATGAAGATTGAGCATGGACTACTATGGAGATTACAAGTAACAGTATTCACAGAGACAGGCACTTGGTCTGGGCTTATGGGGTAGGTGGATAAGATGAATAGTGTCAATGAACATATAAGCTACCCTGCAAGGAGCAATTAAGTAGAAGGGTAACGAGAGAAATGTGGTCTTTTTTTCCCCCTAGATAGAAGATAACTTACATATAAAGATCAAGGAGAAAAAAGCCATTAGGAAGAGAGAAGTTGAAAATCTTCTAGAAATAGGGAATATGTATTGGAAACAAAAATGTGTAAAAATGGAGGATTTAATCTCAGGTGGTTTAGTTTCTTTGACAAGTTGGAGGAGAGGTCATTCAGTAGAAGTGATAATAGCAGTTTACACATGGAGGCTTAAGTAGAGAAAAGAAATATGTTTAAAACAATCATTGTAGAGAAATTTGGCAAGAAATCAGCAAGATTTCAACTAAAGAATTGATGGGCATTGAAAAGAGCTTAACTGAAAATAGATGGCAAGTTGTGTTGTAGGACTGTGTAGTTTCTTGTGTTCCTTTTAGAGTTCTTTATCACCATAGAGAAGGAATTTTAAAAATGAGGATAGGTAAGGAAAATGACATAATGTTTGAGTCAAACTTGAATTTGAATTACTGTTATACCTGTCATTAAATGTGTGTTAAGTTAATCTATATGAGTCTCAGTTTCCTTATTGTTTTACAGTAGACATAATACCTCTATTGTAGATTATAGTATTGGATAAGATCTTGTTGGAAAATCCCCTATCTAGAGTTCTATAAATATTCATTCCCATTCATTTTTTCACAAAGAGTGGGCTGTGGTCAAAGAGTGGCATAGTAGTGTTACATTAGAAAGTAAGGATGACAGATTAAGCACAAACTGTTGTTTCATGCTGAGTAAGAACTCTACTAGAGTAGCCAGAAATAATCTGTGCAGATAGGTTCGGGTATAGGTATGGTGCCATGGAAGTAATGCTAATAGAGGAGGCCTGGCACAAGAGAGGAATGGTTCCTTCATTGGAAAAGTCTGTATGTATTGAATAAGGAGTAGATGTAGACTTTTCAACAGAAGTGGGACTGAGAAGTCACGTTTTATAGATTGTCAGTAGGGATACTGGAATTTGTGAAAGCAGTAGTTGGGCAGATCTTGATTTGGTGCTGAAATATATGCCAAGGATGAAGAAATGAATTCTGATGGGTAGTTTAAAAAAAGAAGAAGAAGGATAAAAGTAATGATTTAGTGAGGGCATTGTAAGACTTGGTGATAAGAGAGCAAAAATGGTGATTTCATGGTCCTGAGGTGGTTATCCTACCTCTTCTACCTGGAGTAAGACAGTTGGAATTACTATTCAAGACAATTTCTGTTTGCCTGAGAAGTTTGAAAGAAAAGCTGAGAAACTGGTTTAGAATAAGAGAATTTCCCATAAGAGAAAAATTAGAGGAATGGAGGAATATGATTGAGTAAGGTAAATATAAGTTAAATGGCCCTTAAAGTTCAGAATGGGGGAAAGTAGAATGAGATTTGTGTCCCATGGAAAGACTAGAGAGAGGAATAAAGGAAATGTTGAAATGGGATGCAGATTACAACTAGTATTGCAAGAAAGAGAACGTAAGATATGGACTCAAGAAACTGGCCCTGGAGTCTTGGCATTGCTACTAGGAGTTTCGTGATCATGGACAAATCAGTCTCTGTGCCTCAGTTACATTACCTGCAGAATAAAGAGTTTGAACTAAACCTCTGAGGTTCTCTTAGGTCCTTCTGCGATCCCTGTCTACAATTCTAGAGCAATATTGTAGAATTCTGTAATTGTGGCAAGATTGTATTTCTGCTTGCTCTAATACAGTAACTAACCACTAGCTACATGTAGCTGTTATAAACTTAAAATGTGGCTAGTGCTACTGAGGAACTCTATTTTTAACCTTTTAAATTTGTAATTAGGGGGATACCTGGGTGCCTTTGTTGGTTAGGCATCTGCCTTTGGCTCAGGTCCGGATCCCAGAGTGCTGGGATCAAGTCCCTCATGGGGCTCCTTGCTCAGCAGGGAGCCCGCTTGTCCTGCCTGCCATTTCCCCTGCTTGTGCATGCTCTTGCACTCTCCCTCTGTCTCTCTCTCTGAGACAAATAAATAAAATCTTTTTTAAAAAATTGTAATTAAATAGCCACTTGTCCTACTGCCTACCATATTGGACAGCATAGTTGTAGACATACTGCTCTTGGGTTGATTTCTTTCCTATGTCAACAGGTCTTTTAAGCTTTTTTTTTTTTTTTTAAGATTTTATTTATTTATTTGACACAGAGAGAGAGATCACAAGTAGGCAGAGAGACAGGCAGAGGGGAGGGGGGAAGCAGGCTCCATGCTGAGCAGAGAGCCCGATGCGGGGCTCGATCCCAGGACCCTGAGATCGTGACCTGAGCCGAAGGCAGAGACTTTAACCCACTGAGCCACCCAGGAGCCCCTTAAGCCTTTTTTTTTTTTTTAATTTTTTTTTTAAAGATCTTATTTATTTATCAGTTAGAGAGAGAGAGAGAGAGAGCGAGCACAGGCAGACAGAGGCAGAGGGAGAAGCAGGCTCCCTGCCGAGCAAGGAGCCCGATGTGGGACTCGATCCCAGGACGCTGGGATCATGATCTGAGCCGAAGGCAGCCGCTTAACCAACTGAGCCACCCAGGTGTCCCCCTTTAAGCCTTTTTAACAGTTGCTGTCTAGTGTAGTTGTTTTACCACAATTGATTTCCTTTATTAAAAAATTAGGAAGGGGAAGGGGTGCCTGGGTGGCTCAGTGGGTTAAAGCCTCTGCCTTCGGCTCAGGTTCCCAGTGTCCTGGGATCAAGACCAGCATCGAGCTCTCTCTGCTCAGCAGGGAGCCTGCTCCCACCTCTCTCTCTCTCTCTGCCTGCCTCTCTGCCTACTTGTCTGTCAAATAAAGAAATAAAATCATTAAAAAAATTAGGAAGGGCAAAACAATATTAAATCTTATTCTAATGTTAACTAGTAAACAGCTAATTCATGAACTGTTGCATGAAACTTTTTTTTTTTAAAGATTTTATTTATGTGACAGAGCGAGAGCACAAGCCAGGGGAGCACAGAGCGAGGGGGAGAAGCAGGCTTCCCACTGAGCTGGGAGCCCAATGCAGAGATTCCAGGATCCTGGGGTCATGACCTGAGCCGAAGGCAGATGCTTAACGACTGAGCCACCCAGACGCCCTTGCATGAAACTTTTTAAAAAGAGAGCTATCACAAAGTTAAGATATTTTTGCCCAGTGAATTGTTTGTGATATTATAGGATAGTACTTAGACTTAGTGAATAGTGTTGATGTGTTTAGTTCTCTAATATGTAGAATACTAACAGTGATTCTATGTTTATTTCTCTATTTCTTTAGACTATCATAGAACTCTCTGAAGAACGGGATGGTCTTCATTTTTTACCCCATGCCTCTTCAACTGCACAGTCACCCTGTGGTTCTCCAGGCATGAAGCGAACAGAAAGTCGACAGCATCTGTCAGTGGAACTGGCAGATGCTAAGGCAAAGATAAGAAGGCTTAGGCAGGAATTGTAAGTTGGTCATTTTCAAGGCTTACTGAATTTACATGGTCACAAAGGTGACCTAAAAATGTTTTTTTCAGCTTATGGAATATATATCAGTTGTTCCAACTGCTAGCTTGTGTCAGAGTTTTCACTAGTATTTGTCAAAACAAGAAAAATAGGGAGACTGGCATAAAGTTTTCCTAATCCTAAATCTTACAAATTTACAGATTCTCCTTCATTCTGAGTTTATGTTCTTCCTGCCTTTCTTATATTGCAGTGATCTTTCTTTTATAAAATACTGTTCTTCCTTGACAAATTGGGGTCTCCTTAATTTTTTAAAATTTTATATTCTTTCAAATCCAAAACTGGATTTCAAATCAAATCAAAACTGGATTCCAAAAAAGGAAACTACTGATTCAGTCAATAAGTTTAGCTCTTTAAAAATTAATGTTATAAAAGAGTGAATTGTTGGCATACAGTATTATAAAAAATAATTTTGTGTTTTGTATCGTCTGTGTTGGGTAATTGAAATGCCTGAGTCATGTACTTAGACATGGTAAATAGTCAGATTGGTTAGTGCTGATGAAATTATATTTATTTAACTTTCAAAGATCATTTGAGAAAAATCAGTATAAATGTCACATGAGCATTCCTTGGTGAATCACATGTAAAGACAGAGCCAGTCTCTGCTGGAGATTTTTTATTTTGTACTTTAAAAAGAACAAAAGATTTTTTATGTTTAGGGCTTTTTCTTTTATTATTTTTTTCTTTTTGGTTTGTTTTCCTGGAATTTGGGCTTCAGAGTATAGATTTAAAATTTAAGCCACAATATAACAATTAAGTTTATTTACTGATTATTAAAAGCAGTTAGTTTAAGAAAGTGATTGAATATGCAAGGTAGAAAAAATATACAGTCTATAGGAAAATTTGAAAACAAAAAAATACAGCTTTCATTGTGGATGTCTGCACTATTATGGATCTATTGAAGTGAACACGCCCAGGATATTCTATAAACAGCTGCACCAGGAAAATTATAGAAGAGATTGCTGTTATTAGTTTGACTGGCAGTTAATGGATAGCCTAAACAGTGAACACTAGTTCGTGCCATATAATTTAGCACAATCTTCTCCAGTCTTTAGATAAAGCATGCAATTAGAACTGTAATGATGGTTGTGAATTTATTTAACATTTTGCACTATATTAGAATTTGATTTTTAAATGAAATTTACTTGGCCATAGAGTGTATTAAAATCCCAGACAACTTAGAGAGATTGATAAAATTTGGTTTCTTATATGCTGACTGGGAAAATGTAAATGAATATTATTAATGAATACATTAATATGCCAGATATAGCAAGTATTCCCAATAACATTTCATCAAATACCATCTTTTTGTCCTTTGAAAATGTTTCTTCACAGATTTCTTTTATTAACTAAGGCTTTTTGTTGGGACAGATCTTTCTAAAATAATGAAGTATGGAAATCATGGTGGTTAAAAGTAGTTCAGGTTGCCTTATACCTAATGGAAATAAAAAATTGTAATGAGAACATGTAGGTTAACTAATAGCATACTTACTTATAGATGGTACATTATAGTATATATTACATAATATATAATTATAATTGCTCTTAGTTTATTCATATGCAGGATAAAAATATAATTTGCAATGTGGTTTTTTTTTCTTTTCAAATTTTTAGTTAAATTCTAGTTAGTTAACATAAAGTGTAGTATTGGTTTCAGGAGTAGAATTTATTGATTGATCACTTATATGCAACACCCAGTGTTGGTCATGGAATGGATTTAGAAGTTTTCCTTCCTTTTCTGTTTTTTTTGGAATAGTTTGAGAAGAATGGATATTAACTCATTTTCTGTAAATGTTTGGCAGATTTGCCTATGAAGCCATCTAGCCCTGGACTTTTTTTTTTTTTCTGTTGCTTGGTGACATGTATATTTATTCTTTTTTTTTAATTTAAGCTTTTTTATTTAAACATATAATGTAACCCCACCACCCTCTCCCAACCCCTCTCCCCCGCCAACCCCCTCAGTTTGTTTTATGACATTAAGAGTCTCTTTTGGTTTGTCTCCCTCCCAATCCCATCTTGTTTCATTTTTTCTTTTCCTACCTTTATTTATTTATTTGACAGAGAGATCACAAGTAGGCAGAGAGGAGGCAGGAGGAAGCAGGCTCCCTGCTGAGCAGAGAGCCCGATGCGGGGCTTGATCCCAGGACCCTGGGATCAGGACC
>ML104699.1:0-44354 GCA_003697995.1 Taxidea taxus jeffersonii | reverse complement strand
CTCTCTCTCTCTCTAACAAATAAATAAAATCTTAAAAAAAAAAAAATTATGGTTCTCAAAAAAAAAAAGTACAGGTACAGGTATGATGAGATGTCAGCAGTGGATTGCTTTATACAATGAACATTTACCATTTTTTATTAAAGAACAGAAGGTGGAAAAGTATAATTAATGAATGGAAACTTGAGTTTGAGCAGCTTCACTCTGAAAGGGCATTAGAAAATGGGAGAAGTAAAGTAGTGACTGTAAGAAGAAGAAAAAGAATAGGAGAAAATTAAAGATGTTTATAGACTACTGGGAGGAAATCAATAGGGTATATTTTATGTATCTGTATAGCAGTGTATACTTTCCTTTAGACCATTGTAGATGTTGAAAATAGTTGGAGATCTTTTAAGACTCAGACCCAGATCCTAGTGCCTTGCTTAAAAACTCTTGCAATATATTTGTTTTTGAGAGGGAGAAAGACAAAAAGGAGAGTGAGAATAGGGGATGGCAAGAAAAATGAAGAGAGAGAAACTACCTTATAAAGTTAGAGGGTGTCAGTCATTGAGGTTATTATTAGCCTTTGGGGAATTTTAAGGGGGAATCTGATTGATGTCATGTAATCATACACATTCCTAATATCCATTTCTTTGTCTTTCCCCCTGGATTAGTGGATGGCTAAAAGGATTTTCAACTAGATATTCATAATGATAATACATTTGTATTAAAGCAGATGATCATGGTTTTCAAAAACAATAAACTGATTATTTTGAAAATTTTCATTTAAGGGAGGAAAAGACTGAACAGTTGTTGGACTGTAAACAAGAACTTGAGCAAATGGAAATAGAACTAAAAAGGCTCCAACAAGAGGTTTGTACCTGAAACTTTTATTATATGGGACCAGTAAGTAATTGGAAATTATTTTTCTGCTTGAAATTTATAACCTCTGCCTTAATGTTTTATGATGTTACTGGGGCTTAAAGATTACTTTTTCAGTGTTTTTCTGTTCAAAAATGCCAGAGCCCAGGAAATCAAAGTCTTTGGACTTTACCTTTTCTATATCAGTGCTTTCCTAGAATTTTTCCATATCATACTTTCCTAGAATTCATACTCTGCTTTGAATTTCCTAGAATTCAAAGGAATCTCTTAGGACTGGGGTAGTTGCAAGTTTCTCTCTTTATATATTTGGCTTCCGTGGCTGGGAAGCTGGGACACCTCTACTATGAATTGTGGTGCTTAATGTGTATTTCCCTAAGTCTATGGTCTCTGAGAGTGCTTTAGTTTAACTTACAGATGACAGAATGCTTTTTAATTTTTTACTCTTTACCTTTTAAGTAAGATCAAGACTTTTTACCTTTTAAGAGTTACTTTTATTTTACTAAAGTTTTGTGAGTTTTTTTTTTATCTTGAACCAAGATTGTTTAAGAATTCACTTCTTTTAATGTTTATAATGTTTCATTTTTATTTGGAGGTAGGCATGAAGTCTTCTTTTACCCATAAATGGTAAGGATTGTGGTAAGGCTAGACAATTATTTCTTCTCCTTACTTTCCCTAACTTGCTATTTTAAATTCAGGGAATACTCCACTTGCAGAATCCTAAACTGGGACCTTTTCAGATGAATGAGACTGGGAATCATAATCTTCATTTCTAGATGTGCTGTGACTGCTATTCTGCTCTTCCTTGGTAGCATGGTTTTTTGTATGTGTGTTCCCTGTAAAACAGTAGTTTCAATCTTTTTTTGTCTCAAGGCTCTTTTCTTTTTTTTTTTAAAGATTTTATTTACTTATTTGTCAGATAGAGAGAGAGCACAGGAGCGAGCATAGGCAGACAGAGTGGCAGGCAGAGGCTGAGGGAGAAGCAGGCTCACTGCCAAGCAAGGAGCCCGATGTGGGACTCGATCCCAGGACGCTGGGATCATGACCTGAGCCGAAGGCAGCTGCTTAACCAACTGAGCCACCCATGCGTCCCCAAGGCTCTTTTCTACTATTAAAAATTAATGAGGTTTATATCTACTGGTATTTTCTGTACTTGAAATTAAAATTTAGGATTAAAAAATATTTATTTAAAATGATATTCAACCTATTCCATATTAACATAAAAATGGTACGCTTATAACCATTATTTTCTGAACACAAATTAGAATAATGCTACTCTTCTACATTTTGCAAGTCTCTTTTTTAAAATCATTTTGCAAATGTCTTTAATGCCTGTCTTAATTAAAGACTACTAAATTCTCATATCTGTTTCTGCATTCAGTCTATTAAGATATCATATGCTGTGTAGCCTCTAGAAAACTCCATTGTGCCCTCATGAGAAATGTGAATATAAAAATAATATTTTAGTGTTATTATGAAAATGTATTTGACCTCATGAACTCCTTGAAAGGGTTTCAGGGACCCACAGATGTCCCTGGGTCATACTTTGATAACTTGTTCTAAAGGATTACGAGAGAGCTTTTAAAGATTGAATTTTTGATATCTGTCTAAAATGTTATTAAACACTAATCACGTGCAACTAATATTCACTTGGGAGTTTAGAAAAACCCAGTAGGATTTTTGTATGTTACAGCACGTTTGGATAGAAACATAATTTCTCTAAAGTAACTAATGATCAACGTTAGTGATACAGTTTGCCTCTTTTCACTATTCCTGTATTTCAAAGTTAATTTTTGCACCTTTAATTCCAAATGGTTATGTCAACTAAAGGTTAACTTATTTTAAAATATGCTGAGTAGTTTTTACATTCCTAAGTAGTGATCATTATTTAAAAATTTGTATGTAAGCATGTTTGTATTTGTATATAAACATATTTTAAAATAATTTCTATTCTTGTTTTTTTTTAAGCATTCATATATCTCCCCATTTTATTTTTTTTAACAGGTTTTTATCCACTTAATGTTTTTCGTATGTGGTAGCCACACAGCTGTAGCCTGGGTTCTCTGCCTTGAGACTCTGGTGTGGGTCTTTACAGAATGGTCAGTGAATTCCTGATACGGGAGACTTGGTGACACAGTCTCTTCCCAGAGGTCAGGAGTGAGACAGCTGTAGGTTTTAGAAATGGCCTCAGAAGTTGCCTTGGCAAAGTTGGCCAGGGTGGAAGTACAGCCCCTGGCCGAGGTGTAGCAGTTGTCAGTACCGGCCATCATCAGTAACTTTCTTATATTTCTCCATCTTAAAAAACAGCTTAACTGAGGTATAGTTTACATACTGTGAAATTCACACTTGTAAAGGATACAATTCATTGGGGTTTTTTTAGGAAATTCATTGAGTTGTGCAACCAGAGATTATCTATTTGAAAATAGAAAGTAATATTGAAAATACTAATATTTGTTTATATATTTAGAACATGAATTTGCTTTCGGATGCTCGTTCTGCTAGAATGTACCGAGATGAATTAGATGCACTTCGAGAAAAAGCAATCAGAGTGGATAAACTTGAAAGTGAAGTCAGCAGATATAAAGAAAGACTACATGATATTGAATTTTACAAAGCAAGAGTCGAGGTATGTTGCATAATTTAAGCTATTCACAATTATTTTGTTTAAAAGTTAGGTTTTTCAAAATGCACATAATAAACGTAAGGAACTTTTGAAATGTTGAACAAATTATAAATACTTGCCTATACTTGTAAAGAGGGATCTCTGGACATTATTAGTTTTATTGAACTGTTTGGAGTGCTTTTATTCTTTTATTTAGCTTTTTTTTTTCTTTAAGCTTTTTTATTTAAACATATAATGTAACCCCACCACCCTTTCCCAACCCCTCTCCCCCCTCCCCCCCCCTCAGTTTGTTTTATGACATTAAGAGTCTCTTTTGGTTTGTCTCCCTCCTGATCCCATCTTGTTTCTTTTATTTAGCTTTATAGGTAAGGAAGACTTGAAGTCCTTCCCTTGTCAAAATATATACTTCTACTGATTTCAAACTTGTTTCTAGAAGTGAAAGCAAAACATGTTTCTGATTATTGGTCAACTCAGAATACTAAACTAGGATTAAGTAGGCACTCTCTCACCCTCTCCCCTTCTAGTGTGTGTCTGTGTGTGTGTTTAGAAAAGACAGCTTTTCTTACTTAATGGTTGCAGTTCAGTGTTAGAAGTTCAGTCTGACATCAAGAATTTGGTGATCCTTGCTTCTACATTCTGTTTTTCTTTCTCAATTAATTTCTTCATTTCTGCAGAGTCGAGTTTTATCAGTTTCAGTATGGTGATAAGAAGGAAGGAGTATGCAAAATCAAGAAGTGAAAACATTGTAAGAGAAAGTAGTTAGAATATGTTAGCCTAAAAGTTACCAGAAAATAGACTGAGTAGATACCAAAGACAAGGTGCTTATGTATATGCATGGCACTGTTAAGAGATTCTTATAAATGCCACTATTTTAATATACTTTCTTTTGACTTTAGTTTATAAACAACAAAAATGTAGTTTAGGAAGACAGATTGGTGAGCACATGTCTTCAAAACATATGTATGGATTTTAAGCATTTTCTCAAGATGCTGACATAAAATGTTTATCGATAGGAGCCTTAGTTTATGACCTATGTGAGTCTTAGCTCAAATATTGGTATTTTACTCAAAAACCCAATGTTTCAGGTTCAAGTTACAGTTTAAGTAGGGAGAAATCTTTAAATCTATTTCAGCAAAAAAAAAAGAACTAGCCCTGATTCTATGGAGATTTGTGTCTTAAATATGAGAAAAACTACTTATACTTAGTTCCTTATCCTTGTGACTAAGAAATTTAAGCATACCCTAACAATTTTATGTAAAATTATAGTAGTGTTACTCATCCTTACGTAAGTACTGAGTATTATGTTTGCGTAATATAGGTTAAATTCTGAGGGAAAAACTGAAACCAGGAAAACATCAACTGCATCTCTTATTCAGTAGCTTTTACTCTTGCATAAAGAACTTTTGATAAAGACAGCTTAATGTCTTATTTTACAATAAAGGTTTTTTGTTTCAGAGCTTTGAAAAATTAATAGGTGTAAGCATATTTCTGATAAAGTCTATTTGAAATTTTTTAGGAATTAAAAGAAGACAATCAAGTTTTATTAGAAACAAAAACCATGTTGGAAGATCAGTTAGAAGGAACTAGAGCTCGTTCTGATAAATTACATGAATTAGAAAAAGAGAATTTACAACTAAAGGCTAAACTGCATGATATGGAGATGGTAAGTAATATAAGATTGAACAGTTGCATGGTTTCTTAGGAAATCTGTCAGATTCATCTGATTTCCCCATAATGACTAATTTCTGTGGCCTTAACAGAGAAGAGATGGCTAAATAAATTAGATGCTTCCAATTCTTTATAAAAACAGGAGTGGTACAAATTTCTGCTTTTGTTACAGAGTGGTGTTAATTATTAATTTTGTCTTCTGCTTTGAAAAAACCCTAATAAGCTATTGTGTAAATATGCCTTTAAAATATAGAAATAGGGATGCCTGGGTGGCTCAGTGGGTTAAGCATCTGCTTTCAGCTCAGGTCATGATCCCAGGGTCCTGGGATGGGGCTCCTTGGTTGGCTCGGAGCCTGCTTCTCCCTCTGCCTGCTGCTCCCCCTGCTTATGCTCGTTCTCTCTCTCTCTCTGACAAATAAAATCTTAAGAAAATTAATAAAATAAAATATAGAAATAAAACTGTTAGCTAGGGGTGGTGTCTAGGTGGCTCAGTTGGTTAAGGCCATGCTCCCTGGGTCCTGGGATTGAGCCCCACATGAGGCTCCCTACTTAGCAGAGAGTCTCCTTCTCCATCTCCCTCACCCTCTGGCCCTCTTTCCACTCCTGCTGTCTCTGTCTTTTCTTCTCTCTAATATAAATAAATAAAATCTTTTTTAAAAATAAAAAAAAACTATTTGCTGAAATTTAGTATTGAGTCAGAAATCATTTGCTAAATATAATGAAATATGTGAAGAATAGTTTTCATTGTCCCCAAGGATCACTTTAAAAGGATATCAGACAGGGGTCCCTGGCAGGCTCAGTCAGTGACTCTTGATCTTGGGGGTGTGAGTTGAACCTCATGTTGGGTATAGAGGTTACTTAAAAATAAAGTTTTTTTTAATTTTAAAAAAAGGTTTAAAAAATGAGGCAGCTGATAAATATAATGATCAGTATAAATAATTATAACTGATTATCATTTTCAAACTGAAAATTTTGAGGAACTTAAAATTTATCCTCATATTATTCAGTTTCTGATAAAAGTTTTAAGTAATAGAGTATTTAGCTTGAAAGTGCACTGTTGGCAAGCTTTCATTTCTTTTCCTACTCCCTGACAATAAAAAAGGAACGTGATATGGATAGAAAAAAGATTGAAGAATTAATGGAAGAAAATATGACTTTGGAAATGGCACAGAAACAAAGTATGGATGAATCATTACATCTTGGCTGGGAGTTGGAACAAATATCCAGAACTAGCGAGCTTTCTGAAGGTATTCCCAATATTTTTTTTATTTAAATGGATAAATGAATATGTGAAGTTGTATTTATGCTTACATTTTTTGGTGTTTTTTTACAATTCTTTATTTTCCCTTGCTGGACATATCCAGGAGGCCAGATGTCTCCCTAATAAGTACGATTTCACAGAGTAATGTGTTCATTTCCATGTTCCTGGGTCTGGTCCTTATCTTTGGACATCTTACAACTCAACTTTATGAGCGTATTAACAGATTTGATCATTTAGGCAGTTTCATATTAGTATCTCAGGAAGCTGGGATACCAGTTTATTAATTTATTTTAGGAAAGAAAGCCATTTACTCAATAGAACAGAAAAGTCATATTAGTTGGTCAATCTGTCCTTTAACTATAGACAAACTTAAATAGGAAGTCAAAACACAGTGGGAAGATTCTCAGGTGAGTATGTAGCCAGTGTAAAGCAAGTTAAGGATCTTAATGGCTGCTTTCATCAATATATGTATTCCATTTTAACACTATACCTACCAGCCAGTCCAGCCCAATTTTACCCTAGAGATAATGAAAGGAACCCAGATAAATTTATAACTTTTGGCTTTTTTCCTTGTTTGAGTTATAGCTTTGAGTATGCTAATACTGATTTACTTTATTGAAATTATGCCCATGCCGCATTTATTTGAATTAGATTAATTCCATAATTCCTCAGTTACTCAGTGTCAGATTATTTCACCTGCTTTCCTTCCTTCCAGATATTAAGCATCTATCATGTATAAGATATTATACCAGGCCCTGAGGATATGGTGGTAAGGTAGACATAGGTCTGAGAGAGCTTATAGTATGATGCTTACAGGATAATTACTTCTACAGATGGTTTATCCTATTTACTACCATTAGGTTTTTCCCAATTTTACACATGAAAACCTAATTCCAAATTCTGGGACCCCATGTAAATTCATTACACAGTAAGTGATGATATTGAGCCAGTGAACTTGCTGAGATGTGTTACTTAAAGTACTCCTGGAACCTTTTTACTATACTTTTTTGTGAATTGAGTTATAAAGAAAATAATTCAGACTTAAATGTTTTCTATTACTAGTTAAAGTTAAACTAGCTAAACAATTAAGAGTTTCTTCATCTGTTATGTGGGAACAATAATAGTATGTGCCTTGTAGGGATATTGCAGGATTGAATTCATTACTACTTATGAAGCCATTAGTGGAGTACCGGTAAATGGTAGGCATTTGAGTGCTTATTGTTATTATTTTTGTCATCATCATCACAGTTGTGACAATTCATATTAGGATCATAGACCTGAATACTTGTTTCAGTGTGGTGTGTTGTTGTTTAACTATACAAGGGAATTGCTTTTTAGAAAATTTGTACAATGTGGGGGGAAGGGGGATTGGGAGAGGGTGGTGGGGTTACATTATATGTTTAAATTAAAAAGCTTAAAGAAAAAAAAATAAAATCCTTAAAAAAAAGAAAATTTGTAAAATGTGGAAAAATGTAAAGGAAGAAATGAAAATCACTAATTCTGCAGTCATTTTTGACATTTCAAAAAATTTGCTTACAGTATGTTTCTACACACAAATAGATATTTTAGAACTCATTAGCTCAGTGTGTATATACAATGCAGGTTCTTTTTTTTCACCGGAGATTATAATGTAGGAAGCCTCCTATGTTATTAAAAATGTGTTGTGAGGGAGTACCTGGCTAGCTCAGTCTGTAGAACATGCAGCTCTCGGGTTCTTCAGTTCAAACCCCATGTTGCACATAGAGATTGCTTTTAAAAATTGTGTTGTAAGCATCCTTTTTAATTCTGTATAGTCTGACCTGAAGCATCTTTGAAACACATGTTATTGAAAGTATTACTAAGATATATTGAGTATCGTAGTCTAATCTTGTTTAATTGAAATGCATGACTACCGATTGTGAAGTAAAGTTTTATTGTAAGACTTGGAAAACTAATGGAATTTAAAAAGTCAGTGACTACCAGTTCTACAAGCTTTCAATTAAAGAATAATATGCTGAGGCACCTGGGTGGCTCGGTCAGTTAAGCAGCTGCCTTTGGCTCAGGTCATGATCCCAGGGTCCTGGGATGGAGTCCCACGTCAGGCTCCTTGCTCATGGGGGAGCCTGCTTCTCCCTCTCCCTCTGCCTGCTGCTCCCACTGCTTGTGCTCTGTCTCTCACTCTCTCTCTCTGTCAAATAGATAGGTGAATCTTAAAAAAAAAAAAGAAGAAGAATATGCTAACTAGAATGAAAACTAGAAATAAGAATTGAGGCTTTCTTTACTTACAGTCTGGGGGACATTTTACCATACCTAATTTTGAAAAGAATGTATGTTTGTTGGAGAATATGTTATTTTGTGTATGTGTGTGTATGTTTGTGTGTGTGTCTCCTTAATGAAGGAGAATTTCAACAGTACACAAAGATAGACCTAGAGTGCCTTCCCGTACTTCTCCATTTCTCTTCCTGAAATCTAAGATTTCAAAATGAATCTAGGTATCATATTTCACTTTAAATCCTAATTTTTATATCATCAAGATGTTTGATTAATCTGCTTTAGGGTTATTAAAAATAATTATTTTTGGTTTGCATTATATATAGAACTAGAAACTGAGTTTTCTTACTTTAAAAAAATGTAATGCCAAAATCTGTGTAGAAATATAATTTTTTGACAAAATGGTATACATGTTGCTCTTTATACTCAAGTTTAGTAGCAATTCTTTATTTAGAGAAAGACTTTTTCAATGTGATCAGTGTATACTGTTTTTCCCTTCTTAGAGTCAGGATTAGGAAACAGGGACTTTTTTTTTCCTTAGACTGTCTTCCTTTAATTTTTGAAGATGTGGCATAGGATATGCTTTATACTTATGTGAATCACACGATAGCTCTGTGAGACACACAGAGCAATAACTGTATTTTGTACAAGTAACCTAAGATTCACTGAGGTTAAAGTGGCTTGAACATTGTCAAGTAGTTTCTCATGAAACTAGAACTGAAACTGTAGTCTGTTCAGTCCAAATTTTATATTTTTTTTCTCTAGAATGCTTATGGGTGTATTAAAAATTCAAGACTTACCCATCTTTTATCTGTTTTTTTTTCCATTTGTCTATCTTGTACAACTATAAATTTTTTTATAAAATTAAGGACCAGCTGATGTAGTACTTTTACACTCATTATTTTAAATAATAATGAGTAAATATAGTTTTACTAGTGACAGCATTCTTCATTATTATAGCACCACAAAAATCCTTGGGCCATGAGGTGAATGAGTTAACATCAAGCAGGTTATTGAAACTGGAGATGGAAAACCAGAGTCTTACAAAAACCGTAGAAGAACTTCGGAGTACTATGGATTCTGCAGAAGGCAACACTTCCAAAATCCTGAAAATTGAAAAAGAAAATCAAAGACTAAGTAAAAAGGTAAATAAAAACTAATGCTTAATGTAAGTTAAAGAATATATGTAAAAGTATAAATAGCCCTGTGGTTGAACATTTATTTTCCAGTTTTTAATGTATTCTCATTATTTTAACTTATTAACATTTTCAAGCACAAATGAACTTCTATATTCATTCAGCTTCAACAATTATTAACTTATAGCTAGTCTTATTTCTACCCTTTTTTCTCTCCCCACAGCCACTAGATGATTTTGAAGTAAATCCTCAAGGTGGTATCATTTTACCAATAAGTATCTCATTATATATTTCTTAAAAGTAAGAATTTTTTAAAAAAACAATAACAGTGACATTATCACACTTAAAAATTTAATAGAGGGGCACCTGGGTGGCTCAGTTGTTAAGCGTCTGCCTTCAACTCTGGTCATGATCCCAGGGTCCTGGGATTGAGGCCAGCATCAGGCTCCCTGCTCAGTGGGAAGCCTGCTTCTCCCTCTCCCACTCCCCCTGCTTCTCCCACTCCCCCTGCTTTGTTCCCTCTCTTGCTGTGTCTCTCTCTGTCAAACAAACAAAATCTTTAAAAAAAATTTTTTAATAGAGTTTGGTTAGCATTTCAGTTTCTCCAACTCTATGGGCATTTTTTTTTTTTTTGCATTTTGTTTAAATCTTTTTGGAATAAGATCAGTACACTCAATCAACTGATGTCTGTTGTCTTTTTTTAGTGTAAGGTTTACTCTTTATACCTAGTAATTTTTCTGTTAAAGAAACCAGATGGTTTAGGGACGCCTGGGTGGCTCAGTTGGTTAAGCAGCTGCCTTTGGCTCAGGTCATGATCCCAGCGTCCTGGGATCGAGTCCCACATCGGGCTCCTTGCTTGGCAGGGAGCCTGCTTCTCCCTCTGCCTCTGCCTGCTTCTCTGCCTGTGCTCACTCTCTCTATATAACTAATAAATAAATAAAAATTTTTTTTTAAAAAAGAAAGGAACCAGATGGTTTAATCTAGTTTACCACAATCTAGATTTTACTCACTGCATCCTTTTTTTAAAATTTTTTTAAAAAAATTAACATATAATGTATTATTTGCCCCAGGGGTGCAGGTCTATGAATCATCAGGCTTTTACTTCACAGCACTCACCATAGCACATACCCTCCCCAGTGTCCATAATCTAGTCACCTTCTCCCTACCCGCCCCCCAACCCTCAGTTTGTTTTGTGAGATTAAGAGTCTCTATGGTTTGTCTCCCTCACAATCCCATCTTATTTCATTTTTTCCTTTCTTACCCCATAAACCCCCCACTCTGCCTCTCAAGTTCCTCATATCAGGCAGATCATGATAATTGTCTCTCTCTGATTGACTTATTTCACTCAGCATTATACCCTCTAATTCCATCCACGTTGCTGCAAATGGCAAGATTCACTGCATCCTTTTTATGTCACTTCACAAGTTCTTTTGTTCCCAATAGCTCTTATTTTATCTGTAGGCTTAATCAGGTTCAAATTGATGTTTTAGTAAGAATATTCATAAGGAGTCTGTTTCAGTCAGGAGGTACATGTCTAGTTGTCTTTCTTTTTGTCATGTTAGTTGTTACTGGAAAAGGTTTGCTTTGATCCCTTAATTCAACAGAAGTTGCAAAATCCTGATGAAGAACCCTCATGGGAAAAGCAGGATGAATGTTTGATTCTTTCCCTTTATTTACCAGTTTCCTGGTAATGAATTGATTTTCTCATATCCTGACATAATTAATGAGTGAATTTTTTGTTGTAGTATCTTTATGAGCTCAGGGATTTAAAAATATTTTAAGTGTTTCAATCTACTGCCTTTGTTGTTCTTACATCCTATGTCTCTAAGCTACTTTCTGAATCCCTGTGACACAGCCTTAGCACCCATTGTAAACCTCTGTGCTTTTGCCATAATAAGCTTCTTTTAAACATTTCCTAACCCCAGATCTGCAGATAGCCATTTCTCCATAAAGCCCTTGTTCCTTTTAGTGGGAAATGGTATTTAAGGGCCACAATTTAGGCACTATGAAACCTGAATTTTCACTAGGTTTTGGTTCAACAGAAATATTCCAGTTGTGCAACAGACCACGTAATTTATTTTTTACTGTCTTTCTCCATACACACATACATATATTATAGATAAATAGAATTGTATCCTGACAACATACAGGATATTTTTATCATGAATATTTCCCATCACATCTGCTCCCCAGTATGTACTTTCACTTTTGTTTTTAGGTCTTTGTCACAGTGAACAATACTGTAATAAATATATTTTTTTAAGATTTTATTTATTTATTTGACAGGCAGAGATCACAAGTAGGCAGAGAGGCAGGCAGAGAGAAAGGGAGGAAGCAGGCTCCCTGCTGAGCAGAAAGCCCGATGCAGGCCTTGATCCCAGGACCCTGAGATCATGACCTGAGCGAAAGGCAGAGGCTTAACCCACTGAGCCACCCAGGCGCCCTGTAATAAATATTCTTATACATGTGCTTATGTATTCCTTTTTATTTCTGTATCTAGTCAGACATGTCTAGTTTTTTCTTTATAAATTCTGGGTTTCTAGACTCATTTGTGAAAATCTCCCTCACCTTTAGATCAGTGATTTTTGAACTATAATAGGCATCAGGGTCACCTTCAGGACTTGTTAAAACAGATTGCTGAGTCCCATGCCCAGAGTTTCTGATTTGGTAGCTGGGCTAGGGTAGGGGCAAAGAATTCTCATTTCTAAGAAATTCCTGAGTGATGTTCTTCCTAGTTTTTTCGGAACCATGCATCGAGAACCACTGCCTTAGATAATGCGTATTATTTTGCATTTTGCATTTATTTGACCCTTTGATTATCTTGCCAGATTTTTACTTTTTTAAAACATTTTTGCATCATTTTTAGGGGCGCCTGGGTGGCTCAGTTGGTTGAGCGACTGCCTTCGGCTCAGGTCATGATCCCGGAGTCCTGGGATCGAGTCCCACATCGGGCTCCCGGCTCCATGGGGAGTCTGCTTCTCCCTCTGACCTCCCCTCTCAAATAAATAAATAAAATCTTTAAAAAAAAAAAAAAACCAAAACATTTTTGCATCATTTTTAATCCATTAACCAAATAATCTTAATAAGCATTTGACAATCAATATAATATAAAAGTAGGAGTGGCTATTTAGAACTTGGAACAGTTTTATTTTAGTTATCATTATAATTGGGTCTGGAAATTATAATTTGATTTTAAAGGTAGCCTTGAATTCTAACAAATTTTTATTGATTCTAGCAATTTTTTAGTAAATCCATTGTATGAAAGGTGTCTTTGGTAAACTGACTGTTTCACCTGAATTCCATTGATATAAGACAAAAAATGAGTTTAATTAAATAACTGTTACCCATATATTTCAGTCTTTAATGGGAGAATTGGATTCATAATTAATAACTAAAACCTTCCTGAACATATTTATGTTGAATTGAGTAACTGGATAAGATTTGTGACTTTTGGGGCGCCTGGCTGGCTCAGTGGGGTTAAGGCCTCTGCCTTCGGCCCAGGTCATGATCTCAGGGTCCTGGGTTTGAGCCCCGCATCAGGCTCTCTGCTCTGCAGGGAGCCTGCTTCCTCTTCTCTCTCTGCCTGCCTCTCTGCCTACTTGTGATCTCTGTCAAATAAATAAACAAAATCTTTAAAAAAACAAACAAAAAAAAGATTTGTGACTTGATGCTTTAGACATATTACTGGAAGGTATTCTTCCATATATGGCTATCTTCCATTGATAATAAAATAGGAAAATTCAACTTGCTTTATGTAAGACTATTCAAATTCTTAAACTTCTTCATTATTAACATAAGGACTTAATATTTAAACTTGAAGTGGAATATTTTATATAGCTAAATCTTTATTTTCTTCTATTACCTGGTTTGAATATGTTGTATAATAATAGTAAAATCAAGTTGACATAATTTAAACTGGAATTTTGCTATTTTATCTTTATTTTAGCCACATACCTGATCATATCTTTAAAATGTGTAATTGAAAATAAATTTAAACCTAGACTATAAACATATGCTGGAGTTTATTTTAGCCCTTTTTTCTCTAGTATTGTTCTCCTTGTTTCTCCCTCTTTCCTTTTTATTTTAAACCTAATCTCTGTTTCCTCATTAAACTTAAATCACTATTTCTTATCTTTCATTCATGCTTTTATATTTTCTTCTTCCTTCTTCAGTAAAATTACTTGACTGTAGTTAAAGTTTTACTTTATAAATCTCCTCAAGCCAAAAGTCTTTCAATAAGATTTGTACAGTCTTCATATAGCACATAATTATCATATATTCATTTAGATTTATCTTTGTGTTTAGAAGTAGAAAATATCCTTCAAAGATGTACAGGTTACAAAAGATAGTCACGTCTGCATATTTTATACAGCTGCTAAAAGAATCCATGCTAAAAGCATGGAATATTACTTGAATTTCTCTACTCAGTTCTTAAATGTCACCATTTGAGTGTTAAAATTGTATTTAATTTTTTATTTGAAAATTATCTTTTGGGGTTTTTTTTGAAAATTATCTTTTGTTTTTACATGTTTACACTGTTATAAAAATATTTAATGATACATTGTTTTTTTATTTAATTTTCTCTAGGTTGAAATTCTTGAAAATGAGATTATTCAAGAAAAGCAAAGTCTTCAGAATTGTCAGAATTTAAGCAAGGATCTAATGAAGGAGAAAGCTCAGCTTGAAAAAACAATTGAAACACTTAGAGAAAATTCAGAGAGACAGGTTCATAAATTTCCTATTAAGCAATATACTTTGAAGTGTGTTAACAAAAGTTCTTTTAAAGTTTAGGCAAACAAAATGTTCATATAACATGAAAGGGAAATATTTTAGAATTGCTTAAATTTTAGAGTAACTATGGTTTTACTGCATTTTCTATCCTGTGTGTCTTAGGAAAGTTGAAGGGAAAGCTTAGAATTTTTTAAATTGCCAATATGCTTAATAATTATCTGGTATAAAATTTTGCGATACCTGTGCTTTCAAGTGTCTATGAAATAGGACTGAAGATTATAAAGTTTCAGAGTGAAGTTGGGGAGAGATGCAGCTGTACTCCAACCCTGAGGAAGAAGGGGATGTGGTTGCTACTTCTAGGATGCATTCTCATTTGCTTTCAAGTGTTTTTTGGTCTTTATCATTTTACACTTTAGGAAACTGAGAACTGGATATATCGATTAACCTATTTTAAAGTTTGTTACTTTTTTAAAAGTAAAATGATTAGTTTTAATATTATCCAGGTGTAGTCCTCAGGCTACCTGTAAAAATATAGGTCTCTATAGAGCTACAGAATAAAAATCCTAGAGCTAAGCATGAATCTGAATTTTTACAAGGTTCTCAGGAGATTATTTAATACTGACTTTTGAGAACAACAAAATTAGGCCATGATATAAATTGTGCGGATTAGTTTTCAGGTATACCAGAGGATTTGTTATTTTGATGTTTCCAAATTAGAATTCTTAGGGGAATGAAGACACACCCACATATATACATATAAATATAGCAATATTTATTAAGAACCCACTGTGTATATGCATTGCAAATTTGTTGAAAAAAAAAAAAGAACCTGTGTTATTTGAATTTGAAACATGTAACTATGAATAATCTGAAGATCACTTTGATTAGTATTAAATACATCTCTCATAACCATTTCTTTACATTATGAACTCCCTAAGGAAAGAAGTACCTGGCAGTACATGTACACAAGGGTCTCTCAGTAAATATTTGTCAGAATTAAAAGTAAGATAGAATTAGCACCCATTTATGTCCTGATTTCCCTGTTATTTTTTAGAAAGGAGAAACTGTAATTAAAAATATTTTGTTTATGCTCAGTTAAGTTTTTAATTTTGTCCTTTGTTCTTTATAATTAGATTAAAATATTGGAACAGGAAAATGAACATCTGAATCAAACTGTGTCTTCCTTAAGACAGCGCTCCCAGATAAGTGCTGAAGCAAGGGTGAAAGATATTGAAAAAGAAAATAAAATTCTCCATGAATCGATCAAAGAAACAAGTAGCAAGCTAAGCAAGATTGAGTTTGAAAAAAGACAAATTAGAAAAGAATTAGAACACTATAAAGAAAAAGGAGAACGAGCAGAAGAACTTGAAAATGAGTTGCATCATCTTGAGAAAGAAAATGAATTGTTACAGAAAAAGATAACCAATTTAAAAATTACCTGTGAAAAAATTGAGGCATTAGAACAAGAAAATTCAGAGCTAGAAAGAGAAAACAGGAAGTTAAAAAAAACACTGGATAGCTTTAAAAACCTTACTTTTCAGTTGGAATCCCTAGAAAAAGAGAATTCCCAACTAGATGAGGAAAACATAGAACTGCGGAGGAATGTGGAATCTTTGAAGTGTGCAAGCATGAAAATGGCTCAGCTACAACTAGAAAATAAAGAACTGGAAAGTGAAAAAGAGCAACTTAAGAAGGGTTTGGAACTCATGAAAGCATCTTTCAAGAAGACAGAACGCTTAGAAGTTAGCTACCAGGGTTTAGATACAGAAAATCAAAGGCTACAGAAAGCTCTAGAAAACAGCAATAAAAAGATTCAGCAGTTAGAGAGTGAACTACAAGACTTAGAGGTGGAAAATCAAACATTACAGAAAAACCTAGAAGAGTTAAAAATATCTAGCAAAAGACTAGAACAGCTAGAAAAAGAAAATAAATCATTAGAGCAAGAGACTTCTCAACTGGAAAAGGATAAGAAACAACTGGAGAAGGAAAATAAAAGACTCCGACAGCAAGCAGAAATAAAAGATACCACATTAGAAGAAAATAATGTGAAAATTGGAAATTTAGAAAAAGAAAACAAAACTCTTTTCAAAGAGATCAGTATTTATAAAGAATCCTGCATTCGTCTGAAAGAATTAGAGAAAGAAAATAAGGAGCTTGTGAAAAGAGCAACTATTGATATAAAAACTTTGGTTACATTACGAGAGGTAAATATTGTTAACTAAATTTAAGGCAAATTCTTTCTATATTTTTAATTCAGGGCTTTGTTAAGTTTTATTGGAACCCATCAGAAATTTGCATTCTCTGCTTATGGTTCGAAGTAGAAATTTGGAATTAGAACTAGAAACATTTTCTAAGTTTCCTACTTTTGTTATACCAAGAAGTACATTTAAATTTTATTTTTTAAGATATTACAGTAATTAGATTTCCATGTAGTATCTCACTTAATACATTATTATTTTATATCTTGTTTCAAAATAATATTAAAGTATTTGATCAAGACTGTTACTAAATGCTAAAGTATGATAGGAAACATGATAGCTACTATTTATTGAATGCTAACTATGTGCCAAGTAGTCGGCTAAGGACTTCATAACTTGTATTTATGTATATTTCTATAATTTTTACAACTAATCCTCTATACTTACTATTTCCATTAGATTAGAAAGCATTAGAGACATTAGGTAACTTACTCAGGATCACACAGCTAATAAATGGCAAAATTGGATTACTAGAATCAAGTCCAGATCTTTCAGACTCCAAAATCCAATGAATTTTGACCTCTAAGCCTGAGAATGCAAATCAGGTTGAACTTAAGAGTCAACACTGAACAATTGGTAGTTGCTTGGATCTGTGTGTTGAGAAGAGTTGTGAAACTTTCAGGAGTTGAATTTGGCAGTAGGTCCTGTGAAACATGGTATAGATTAGAAGACAGCATGCTTGGCTCTTTTTTACTATCCCTATGCTGTACTATACATGGCAATCCTTTAAAAGTTTCTTACCATTCTGGCAGAAAGTCATTTCAGGAAGTCTACATTTCTGCTAAGCAGACATTGAGAAGGACCCATTATTAACTTTTTGCTTTTATTCTGTTGTTGTACAGTCCACAACAGGTTCCTTGGGTCTGAACTTCTAAGAATGCGCCCTTTTTCTTCAGATCATTATCTTAGGGCTCTTCCACTGACAGAGGGATACTTGTGGTGTAGGAAGGGTGTTGTATCCAGCATATATTCATAAGAAGAAATATTCACTAAAGTCCTAGCTCATTATTAAAAAGTTAATGGATATGTATCCTTTTTCTTACAGTTTTCAAACCTAAAGAGTTTTTCCTTTCAGTTTTAACATGAAAAGTTAAGAAATATTAGCAAAAAACAAAAAAGGAAAACCATATTGTTTGAACTAGGTTATTTTGTTGCCTATCTACTTTTTATTGGTGAAGAAAAATTCAACAACATTTCTGTTTTTCCTGGTTTGAATTATACATATTCCTGGGTAGTGGTAGTTATAGTCTTGGCTAACTTTGTTAGATGTTCATGGTCATGACACTTATGTGAGTTTTGCATTCCTTTCCAAATAAGGATTTGGTAAGTGAAAAATTGAAGACTCAACAAATGAATAATGATCTTGAAAAATTAACTCATGAGCTTGAGAAGATAGGGTTAAATAAAGAGCGACTCTTACATGATGAGCAAAGTACTGATGACAGGTGAGTATTAAGTCTGTTTGGGAAACAGTTGAAATTATTGTTATTTTTTTGCTCAAACATTCTTTGCTGTACTAATACAGAATATTTATATTTCATCCTGTTTCTGGTTCCTTTCTTTCCATAGAGAAAGTTCTATAAGAAAAAAAGTAAAAACCCAGATAAATATAACCTAATATTGATACAAGAAAAAAATGCTAAAATATTGCTATAAATAGTTACGACTTAGTAGAAAAACAGTACGCCACCCAGCTAGCAAAAGACCAGAGGGTGTAATTACCTGTAAAAGTAGCATGAGTTAACAAACAAACCCTCTCTTGAAATGTAAAGTTAGTCTTTTATTTGAATCGTGTACTTAAATGCCTCAGTTGTTTCATATATTTTGTGTGCTAAAAGTAGACTTAAAGAGAGATGGAAGAGAAATATGAAACAAAGGAAAATATACTGAGGTAATTAAGGCATAAAAATAATGTGGAAAAATAAGTCTTGACAAACAGAATAAAAAATTACTTTATATGCCCTTTAATTTTGAGAATGATCAATACAAGCTTAAAATTTTTTATTCTCTCATGATAATTACAGTCTGTCAGACAGATTTTCAAGTAGTCTACTGTTTAGCATCCAGTCAGCCATGTGATTCCAGCTAGACTAGAAGTATGAATTGTTAAAAATAACTGTTTTATGTAGTCTAGATTTTAATTCATTGGAATTTTGGTAATATATCTTACTGTCTACCGACTCTTAATGTTCTAGTATTTATTAAATGTATGTAGGAAAAATTAATGCTGATTACATGGGGTTTGTTTATTTAATTTTGAAAATATTCAGAGTTAATAGAATAGATTGAAACTCAAAGGTTAGTTCTGTAATAACAAGTAGAAATAATTTGAAGCATTCTAGCAATGAATTCAAGCAACCATAATTGGATTAATCATATAGCTGTTTCCCGATAAACTATTTTTATTTAAGTTAAATAGATAGTTAAGGGCCAGTTGAGTTGACTAACTCTTAATATAGATAACTAAACATGCATCATTTCTTTATTCACACAAATTTATTACCCATCATGTGTAAGACATTTAGGTGTGGGGGGGGGGGGGGAATCAGTACACCATGTAGCTACCTGAAATGACCCTCTTAGTACTCAGCTGTAGATGAGTACTTCATATTAATTTGGCACCTCTTCCCAAACCTTAATTCAAACAACTTGTCAGTATTATTGAGCTCTTATCATTTGCTGATCACCAAGCATCAAAGAAATGATAATGCTTCTGCTGAACCTTAAAGAATGACTGAAATTTGTGGTGTGGAAATGGTGGAGAAGGGCATTCCATGGAAATAAAGCACAGAGATGTACTGAATAATTGTTAGAGTGGCACGAAAGATGAATTGTAAAAAGGGCAGGGGCACCTGGATGGCTCAGTTGGTTAAGCATCTGACTTGATTTTGGCTCAGGTCATGATCTCAGAGCCCTGCATCTGGCTCCAAGTTCAGTGGGGAGTCTGCTTGAGATTCTCTCCCCCTCTACCCTTCTCTGCCTTCTCTCTCAAAAAAATCTTTAAGAAGGAAAGAAAAAGGGACAAATTGGAGGCACAGAGACCAGTTAGGAAGCTATTGAAATAATCTAGGCAAGATGTGATGCATTCATTAATCTACACATTTCTGTATATAATGAAAGCATTAGAAATGGAGTTAAGGGTATATATTGAACTAAATTTTGGGGGGAACTGGAATTGAGACCATGATCAAATTTGGTAGGTCAGAAAAAGAAGTGTATTAAGCCACCAAACCAGCTTCTTTCTCAATCATTAAGTTAGTGTCACAAGGAAAATAAAAGCTCACAGACATAAATCCTTTGAACATTTCATCCCCTTGGAATTTATGTATATCTGCATCTATCATTACTGTCAATCTCAGGTGATGCCCCTAATTATTAGTCTAACCTTTTCATTCTTCTCATTGATGTCATTTCCTCTAACCATTTTAAGATACAATTAAGTTATTCTTACCATTAAGGAACAGATAGTCTAAGTTGTGTGTTTGCGTGTATAAATAGATAAAATGCAATGAAGTAAATTTAGTGGTAGAGTTACAAATAGAGTGCTAAGCAGTCACTGTTGTCTTTTTTAACAGCTCTTTTCCTATGTCTTCTCATAATATAGTTTCCTAGGGTTATGTTCTCAGGCTTCTTAATCATTTATTCTGAATGCTATGCATTGCCATCCATCATCTTCCCTGATAGCTGCGTTATTCTCCTATTAATGGACATTTCCATCTAGACAATCTAGAAGAAATTTGGGCATCACACATTCAACATATGCAAAGTTAGATATTATTATCATTAAATGCTTTTAAAAATGTCTCCTGGGACACCTGGGTGGCTCAGTTGGTTAAGCATCTGCCTTCGACTCAGGTTGTGATCTCAGGGTCCTGAGATCGAGCCCCACATTGGGCTCCCTGCTCAGCAGAGAATCTACTTCTCCCTCTCTCTCTCTGACCCTTTTCCCTACCTGTTTGTTCTCTCACTCACAAAAAAAAAGAAAGAAAGAAAAGAAAAAAGTTTCTTTATTCAAGCCAATACCAAAATGAATGAGATTTTTTCTCTTTTCTCAATGAACTTAAAAACTGAGTGAGCAGAAAGCATGTATATCATATTAATTAGAGTAAAAGGCAGAATGATAAAATTTCTCATATATGTACTTCAAGTTTTTATTTGCTGTAGTTATCAAGGTTCTCAAGTATAAGAATTCATCATAATCCCTAGTTTGTGATTGACTTTCAAACTGTATTCATGTACTGTCCTTTTTGTAAAAAATAATTGCAGATAATATATTTATGAGTCCACCATTCAAAAAGATAACTAAATATTAACATTTACATCTGCCTCCAGTGATGAACTATGTTATTTTTGTACTTGGCTAGTAGGTACAAACTTTTGGAATCAAAATTAGAATCCACTCTAAAGAAGTCCCTTGAAATAAAAGAAGAAAAAATTGCTGCCTTAGAAGCTCGATTAGAAGAATCCACAAATTATAACCAGCAGTTGCGCCAAGAACTTAAAACAGTAAGTGATTTCCCTGGAAAGAATTTTAATTGTCAACATTTGGACAGGAAAGTGTAAAGTTAAGAAAACAAAAAATCAATGTCATTAATATTCTATTTCTTCCTTTTTCTTAAATTTGAGAGTAGCAGATCTTGGTCATTTAGTTTATGACAAACTATATTTTGTTTATACACTGTAATTTATACAATTCTATTTCATGTGCATATGTTCCCCATGCAGTTAGAGACATACTAGTTTTGTGGGAATGGAATGGGGAAGAGGCAGTCTTACTCTTTAGAAAAGCTCTCAATGTAATACTGACACTTCATTTTGACATACTTCTATTGAAAATCCAGGTAAAAGTTTGATAGAGGTGTGGGTATGAGGATACCAAGTAGAGGGAAATAGTATGTGTGATGTAAGTAAGTGCTTGTTCTCATAAATTTGAGGTTTTCTTCTAGATATGTTGTCTTGTGATATTTGGAATTATTCTGTGAAATAAGCAGGGCAGGAGCAACTGTCTGTTTTCCCTTACATAAATAAATTAAAATCAAAGGGGCTTGTCCATTCCCTATGATTAGTATGTGGTAGATAGGTAGAATCATGTTCTATTTTTTTGTTTTGTTTTTTCCCTTTTATCATCTCTGTGGTACCACCAGGAGTGGTTTTATAATTAACTAAACATTTAGATTGAGAAGATTACTGTGGGTCTAATTTAGAATCATTTGATTCAGGATGCTGCTGGAAATACAAGTATTTAGCAGGGCACCATCATGGGTTCCTCTTCTTATAGTTGTTTGAAAGTCATATTCCCACCAGATGACAGTTCAGGTGCAAGACAATGAGATTCACATTGAGCATGCAGGAGCTGCACTGTCTTTGAGACTCCATGCTCCACAGTAGTCATCATCTCTTGCAAAAACTCCGAAGGCATGGAGGTCTCCACAATGGATATAATAGTTTTAAGAGTTGCTGCACTCAAAGAAGTTTTAAGATATGGCCTCCTATTAGGTACACATAGTTCTTGCAGTCTAAATATAATTTACCCGGTGCCTGGGTGGCTCAGTCGTTAAGCATCTACCTATGGCTCAGGTCATATTCTCAGGGTCCTATGATTGAGGCCCACATTGAGCTCCCTGCTCAGTGGGAAGCCTGCTTCTCCCTCTCCCATTCCCCCTGCTTGTGTTCCCTCTCTCTCTGTCTCTCTCTCTCTCTCTGTCAAATAAATAAATAAATAAATAAAATTTGCCAGTTGGGTCATTTTTCTCATATGCAATCTTGCCCAGTAACACGGAACATTCCAATTTCTTCAGGTTTCTAAGGACGGAGTTAAAGATGGATTTCTCATACAGAAAAGGAAAAAGGTTTTGTTCCCCATTTGCCCACATCATCATTTTTGATATTTGTACCATGAAACATATTGTTAAAGAAGAAATTCTAGAATTTTGCTTAGTTTACATGAAGTATTATCCAAAAAATAAAGTAAAATTTGGTGCCAGATTTAATTAATCTGCAGTATCTAGGTTGCAAAGAAAGTCAACTTCATGAAGCTACTCAGCAGTTTGGGTATGGGTTGATTATATGCATTTCAAGTCCAAGGGGCAGAGATGTAAAATTTCATCATTTTCCACTTCCAGCCATTTTGGCATAGCTATTGGACTAGCCACCTGCCATAAACAGGAAATTAGGCTGCCATAAAACTGAAATTAGACTGTACTAACTTTTTTTTTTTTTTAATATTTTATTTATTTATTTGACAGATACAGATTACAAGTAGGCAGAGAGGCAGACAGAGAGAGAGGAGGAAGCAGGCTCTCCGAGGAGCAGAGAGCCTGATGTGGGGCTCGATCCCAGGACCCTGGGATCATGACCTGAGCCGAAGGCAGAGGCTTTAAACCACTGAGCCACCCAGGCACCCCTAGACTGTACTAACTTTTGATACTATATATGAAAAGATATATCACTTGAAGATACGAAAGTTAAATATGAGTTGAAGGCCAGACATAATTGCTAAAATAGCATGACCAAAAGGTATAGCTGATATGCCAGCAAAGGAGATAAATTAGAATTATTATAAAAAAACAAACAGGAAAAAAAGAGGAACAAAAGTACAGATTGGACAAAGCAAAATGTCAGTTTTAAAACAAACCAGATCAATAATCACATTAAATATAAAAAGTTCTAAACATCTCAGTTGAAAGGCAGAGGTTTATAAATTAGATTAAAAAGCAAGACCCACCTGTATGCTGCCTCAAAGAAACGTTGATGGCAGATATGTCATTTTTTATGTGAACATAAATTAGAGACTGTGGATACATCAGGTAAAGGGGCATTTTTGAAACTTAGTTGTAACAATGGACTAAAAATAAGAAGCTCTGAGTTTTATTCTCAACTCCCCTTCTTCATAATGGCATATGTCTATAGTCTTTAGAAGCCTAGAGAAAAGACCCTGTGGGAAATTAATGTAAAAGAGGAGAGTGAAAATAATGTCACTCATCTGTTACTAGGATATTAAAATTTTTTTAAAAACTGGAAAATTAGGATCCCAGCACTCAATTGAGTCATAAGCTTCCTTAAGGTTTGCTTTAGATACTGAATTATTTTAGACATTTCTGTTTTTGCCTTAATATAAAGTTTGGATTTGGAATTATTTTAGACATTTCTATTTTTGCCTTAATATAAAGTTTGGATTTTAATTTAGAAATTTGTGATAAATGTCTCCCTGGATAAACTAATGATTCAAGAGAATTATTATAATAATCGGCTTAAATTTAAGAGTGCTATTAAGTTAGTCAGTAATTTTGGTAATGTAGGATGACCAAGTTCTTAGTTTTGAGTTGACTCTCTTAAAGTAGGGTTTGATTGTAATGACACCAGAAAACCCTGGGTAAGATAAATCCTTGGCTTGCTCACTTTTTATCAAATAAATTACAGTAATTATTTGTGGATTAGGACCTGAATAAAGAAGTTACTAATTTATCTATTAATATAGCTATTCTGGGCAACATATCCTGCTTAAAAGGGCAGGCATACACAGATACTTCCTCAACTTTAGGTATCTTTTTAGAAGTAATTATTACGTATGTTGTCTTCATCTGACCTTTACATGGGATCTCTGAAATTTCTAAATCCAGCTATAGATGGGTCAAAAAATAATTACTAATATTTAGAAACATGTCTATGTCCAGTTAATCGATTCTTTAGTGATATTTTCATCATAAGCAACAGGATCTGAAATTATTACGAGAGTATGGCCCATATGTTACTAGAGTGGCACATAAGCAGAGTGTATTTAAATTTCTAGGAGAAAAGAATTTGCAGTTTACAAAGCATAAATTGTGATCATGATAGTAATGATAATCATACATATTATTTATCACATTTTTTTAATAGTGTCTTTCACATTCACCAGACCATTGCAGAGTCTGATTGTAAGAAGTGATAACTTTGGTGATTCTTTTTCTCCACATTAACATATTTTAAATAAAATTTTAGGTGAAAAAGAATTATGAAGCTCTCAAACAGAGACAAGATGAAGAAAGAATGGTACAGAGCTCTCCTCCAGCTTCTGGTGAAGATAATAAATGGGAGCGAGAAAGTCAAGAAACAACTAGAGAGCTTCTGAAAGTTAAAGACAGATTAATTGAAGTAGAAAGAAATGTAAGTATTTTTAAATTTTTAGTAGGAAAATGTTTTTTTAACAAGTATCATTATGTATATAACTTAAGAAGTTTATCTAATCTAGTCTATACTTTCTTGACTGATTCATAGTAAAAAAGTAAAGAACTAATAATTTAATTTAACTTATTTTTCTCCATCACCCTCATATATGTCCATTGGCCAGCTTTGTCAACTCTGTTGTGAAAATGTAACCCAAGCCCATCATTGCTCCTACCATTCTAGTCTAAGGTACCGTTATCTCTCATTTGGATTATTAGAACAGCCTCTGACTGGCTGGCTTCCCCGCTTCTACTCCTGGCCCAATCTAACCCATTTTTATTACAGTAGCCAGAGTTATTTTTTAAAACATAATCCTGGTCATGTCACTTTTGTACTTAAAATATCCAATGGCTTCCCCTTCCCATTAGAATAAAATTCAAATTTTTCAGTGTCCTTCAACATCATTCCTGACTTTGCCCTGCCTCTATTATTGGTCTTAGACCATACCACTCTTCCACCCCTTCTGTTTATTAACTTTGAGATATTATTACTATCTGTCAATACCTAGAAAACACAAAACAGTGCCTAGTATATAATAAGTATATCAACTGAAGTCATATTAGCCTTTTCTATTTGTTCCTATTGGCCTTTTCTATTTGTCCATATGTCCAGAGATTTATGTTTGGATCCTCTACTTGGAACACATGACTGGCATTCAGGCTTCATATTACATATCTCCTGCAAGAGATCTTTCCTGACCCCTTTCCCCAGTAAAGTAGCTATTTTCAACCTAAACAATTCACTATCATGCCACTGCCTTATTAAGTTTCTTTTTTATAACACTTTTCTCTAGTGAAATTACATTGCTTATTTATTTGTTGGTTGTACCCTGGGAAAAAGCTCCTTGACAGCAGGGGCTTATCTTTTTTTTTTTCTTTTTAAACCACTGTGCCATCAGTATGTAGAATTAAGCCTGGTAGATAGCTGACACCGTAAATATCGGCTGAATAAGTTAGAGAAATATTTGTCAAAAAAAGGTAATCAAGCTAATTCACCATTCATCCTTTAAAGATGAATTAACTTAAGAAAATTTATATGCTAACAAGTAAAATAGTTGTGGTTGTTGTTATTATGTTTTAATATAACATGAATTGAAAACTTTAAGCCATTATGCCAAAAATTAATCTCCTACGATGTTGATTCATACTTCCTCATCCAGAAGTAATCACTGTAAACAGTCTTCCCAGAAGAATGTTTGTGACTTATCTGTGTATAAAAGTATATTTCTTTTGGGACCCCTGGGTGGCTCAGTTGGTTAAGCATCCGACTCTTGATCTCTCAGCTCAGGTCTTGATCTCAGGGTTGTGAGTTCAGACTCCCATGTTAGGCTCTATGCTGGGCTTTAGAGCCTAGTTATTTAAAAAAAAAAAAAAAAAAGAGGTAGTATATTTCTTTCTTTTTTTTTTTTTTTAATTTATTTGTTAGAGAGAGAGAGAGTGAGCACAGGCAGACAGAGTGGCAGGCAGAAGCAGAGGGAGAAGCAGGCTCCCCGCCAAGCAAGGAGCCCAATGCGGGACTTGATCCCAGGACGCTGGGATCATGACCTGAGCCGAAGGCAGCTGCTTAACCAACTGAGCCACCCAGGCGTCCCTCTTTTTTTTTCTTCCAAGATTTAAATTTTAGTTAATTAACATGTAGCATAATACTAGTTCCACGTGTAGGGTTTAGTGATCCATAAGTGCCCTCCTTAATGCCCATCAGACATATCATCCATTCCTCCATCCACCTCCCCTCCAGTAGCCCTCAGTTTGTTCTCTGTAGTTAACAGTCTGCTTTCTGGTTTACCTCTTTTCTTTTTTTTTTTTAACCCCCTTTGTTCATCTGTTAATGTTTCTTAAATTCCACATGTGAATAAAATCATATGGTATTTGTCTTTCTCTGACAGACTTATTTTGCTTAGCATAATACTGTCTTGCTCCATGCATGTTGTCGCAAATGGAAAGATTTCATTCTTTTTTTACTGAAAAATTTTCCATTGTATACATACATACAACAACTTTCTTATTCATCATTTGATGGACATTTGGGCTCTTTCCATAATTTGGCTATTGTGGATAATAGTGTTATAAACATCAGGGTGCACGTATCCCTTCGAATCAGTGTTTCTGTACCCTTTGGGTAAATACCTAGTAATGCAATTGCTGGATTATAGGGTAGTTTAACTTTTTTTTTAAGATTTTATTTATTTATTTGACAGAGAGAGACAGGAAGAAAGGGAACACAAGCAGGGAGAGTGGGAGAGGGAGAAGCAGGCTTCCCACTGATCGGGCAGGAAGCCTGATGCGGGACTTGATCCCGGGACCCTGGGGTCATGACCTGAGCTGAAGGCTCAATGATTGAGCCACCCAGGCACCCCTATCTTTAACTTTTTGAGGGGCCTCTATACTGTTTTCCAGAGTGGCTGTACCAGTTTGCATTCCCACCACTGTATTAGAGGGCTCCCCTTTCTCCACATCCTTGTCAACATCTGCTGTTTCCTGTGTTGTTAATTTTAGCCATTCTGACAGGCTTAAGATAGTAACTCATTGTAATTTTGATTTGTATTTCCCTGATGATGAGTGATGTTGAGCATTTTTTCATGTGTCTGTTAGCCATTTGTATTTGTAGGAGTATATTTCATTCACAAATTTACATCTGTGGATTCGTGCTATACAGTATTTTTACTTGCATGTTTCAATTATGTTATCTTAGGGATATCTGTTTTAGGCAGTTATAGATTATGTTATCTTAGGGATATCTGTTTTAGGCAGTTATAGATCATATCATTTTGTTTAGCAACCACATACTATTCCATAGTGTGGATATTACCAAAATTTATTTAAATGTATTTTCATATTTTGCTGCAATTAAAATCCATGTATAATATGTTCATGGAGTAGTAAATTCCTGATGGCAGAATGTATGGGCCAGAGAATGTGTTTATATGTATATATGTATATATATATCTGTGTAATTTTAACTGGTATCATCGTGTTAGCCTTTGAAGATCACATCAGTTTTCAATTCCACTAATAGATTACCTATTTTTTTAGATAAACATTTGATGTTACTGGCCTTTTAATTTTTGTTAAAGCAGTAAGAAAGTATTTTAATTTTCATGTTTTAAATTATTAGTGAGCTATTTTATATATTTCTGTTTATCAGCCATATATTAATACCTATTTTAAATATTCAGTGATTTACATACATATGGATGTGTATGTACACATATGTATGTACACACACACATAGATACAAACCTCCATCACTTGGGTTAATAATTGTATTTCAGAAAGTTTTGCTGGTAAAAGTGCTATAAGGTAAATCTCTTTTTTCCCATTGACTGACTTCATAAATTTCCATTGGAAAAAGTTACTTGGTTGTCATTTTTTAGCCATTTTATTTTAGATAATGGTTATAAGATGGCTAACCTTTTATTATACCGATAATTTTGGTGCATTTGTCAGTATATTTACTGACCTCCTAACTTTTCCATTGTAAATCTTTTCCTGCTCTGAGATATTCTTTCTACTCTATCTCTTATTCTTTATAGACTATAAAACTTTTCTTATGACTATAAGGATACCCAGACTTGTCATTAGAGCTTTGTACTTTTTGGTTTCTTAAGAGCTGAACTATAGTAGCACCTAATGTATGTAAGTGAAAAATGGTTCACTTTTTGGTGTATCAAGATGATATATATAAATATATCAGTGTTCCATATTATTTTTCCAGTATAAATTTTTTCACCCTTTTTATTCAAATAAGTGAACACAAGAGAAGTAAAATATCAAAACCCATCTTAAAGCATTGTGTTTCCTCACCTTTGATTTTGTGATAAAATGCATGGGTTAAATCATTACTTGTCTTTTATACAGTGACATGTAGTATATGTAACTTTGAAAGCTTATGAAATGAATGGTTTCTTTGTCCCCTATGTAGATATGATAAAAGTGACTTGTGATTCAGTTGTAACTTTTTATGCATACTGCAATTATATGCAACAAATTCTGGCCTTTTTGAATGTAACATTTTATTTCAGTTTTCCAGAGGGTTCTTTGTTTATACATTTTTATGCTGATTTTTTGTGAAATGTTATTTAGAAGTAACCCTGAAAATATAATATCCATGACAAACATTTTAATATCTGTCAAATTAAATTAATAATGATCTGTGATTTGCATAGTAATTCACTGTTTAACTATAAAATTGAGATATGGTCAAAGGTACTAGGAAAATTGAAAACTGTATGTTTTGTTTGGATTTGCTCCAGAGTCCTATAGATAAAATAGAGTCTTAGTAAGTGTTTTATACCATGGGAAAAAAAAATCTCTAAACAAAATATGTAACATCTGTTAGGTCAATTTTGAACTAAATGTTTTAAACACATGAGTAAAATTGTTCCTGCTTCTCTTCCAAATTTGTATTTATTAAAATAATTAGTTTTGCTCCTACCCCTGGGACTAGCACTTACCTGTATATATATTTTTGCCTTTGGGCAATTAGAAAATGTGCAGTTCATTAGCTAGACACAGTCCCACATACTTTTGAACAGCATGAAAACCATATAACTAATAAACCCATTCCAGTTTCTTGTGTTAATATATGAAGAATGGAATATTTTATTTTTTGGACATTATAAAGCAGACAGTATAAAGACACAATACTAAGGTTTTGGTATTAGTGCTTTCCTTCTCTTAGATGAATTCTCTCTTTACAATTTGGGATAGAGGGGAACTGTTTAAGTCTTCCAGGATTGTTGGGATTTTGTTTTGGATTTTAATGGTAATAGTTGTTACAAAATTCTAATATCTGTTAAACAGAAATATGTTTGTTTCTTTTAAAAATATGTGTGTTTTCTTTATTAAGAATGCTACCCTGCAAGCAGAGAAACAAGCATTGAAAACTCAACTGAAGCAACTGGAGACACAGAACAATAATTTGCAGGCTCAGATTCTTGCACTTCAGAGGCAGACGGTGTCCTTACAGGAGCAGAATACTACTCTTCAAACCCAGAATGCAAAGCTTCAGGTTGTAATGTAATATTTAGGGATATGCAACCAAATTTTTGAATTATGCTCTTAAAAAAGGGTAACTAGACATGGTAACATTGTTTCTTATTGAGTGAATTTAATGGAAGATAAAATATATCGACTTAATGCTATGCAGGCTTCCAGATATAGCCTCTAAATATTAACTAATAAATTCACTCAATGCATATAAATAAAGCTAACTTTATCTTTATTTAAAATATTTTCTAAAAATATTTTAAAAATTTTATTTAAAATATTTATGGGCACACCCAAGACTACAATGGAGCCCCTGACAGCTACACAAGGAGCCAGGGGAGCGGCAGCAGCCCCAGCCAGTAAGGCCTGGCATAAGAAAAAAATAAAGTGAAATACTTATTTATTTAAAATATAATGTTATCTTTATTTCACTTAAATTTACTTTGTGGCCTTCTCACCTGTTTCAACAAATTGATTGTAATTGCTCAAGTAGGAACCCTTGCTATAGAGTATGATTGCAAATACCATTGTTTATTTCATTTTTATAGCTTTCCTATTGGTTCTTAGGAAACAACACAGCATGAAAGTTTTGTCTTCAGACTTTTCCTTAGTTCAGAGGATCCATCTTGCACTTAATGCTATCGTGTCTTTTCACACAAACCAGGTTGGGAAAAGTACAGCTCTTTGAAACGTCTTAAAGAGCCAAAGAAAAAAATTCCATCTCTGAAACTGAAAGTTCTTTCTGTAACTCTTTTCCAAATGGTAAAACATATACTAGTATTATGTAGATGCCTGAGAAAATTTCCAGTTGAATTTTCACAAGTAATTTTTCAGTTCTGTTGCCTCTTAAGTTTTAGAAAGTGATAAAGTAGCATTTCAAATTCTGTACTTTTTCATGAGTAGAATACAGATTGTTTCTAATCACCTTCATTTAAAATAATTCAACCCAAAACATACAGGTGATATGTATCTCAAAAGAATACTAAATTAAATAATATAAATAATACTAAATCAATATAAAATTTATATTGATATTAAATTAAATAAGTGAATAATATTATAGTTTGTTCTTTTAAATACTAAAAACCAAATTTTCTCAGTATAATATGGCTATATCTGCTGTGATTTATGTAGTCCTTCCTTGAGTTATTGTTATTTTTACATTTTTTATGTTGCCATTAGAATTTTTTTTAAGATTTTACTTATTTATTTGACAAAGAGAGAGAGAGCACCAGTAGGCAGAGTGGCAGGCAGAGGGAGAAGCAGGCTCTCTACTGAGCAGGGAGCTTGATGCGGTCCTTGATCCCAGGACCCTGGGTTATAACCTGAGCCAAAGGTAGCCACTTAACTGACTGAGCCACCCAGGCAGCCCTAGAATTTTATTTTTAAATAATTTTTAACACGGGAGAATTATTTTATCTGTAATAAACACATACCACATATTTGCATCTTCTAGAAGAATAAGATAACTATTTTTCTTAGGTCTGATAAACAATATACTTTCTTACAGGTTGAAAATTCTACCCTTAATTCCCAAAGTACTTCACTTATGAACCAGAATGCACAACTCCTAATCCAGCAGTCTTCCTTAGAAAATGAAAATGAAGCTGTAATCAAAGAGCGAGAAGAACTGAAATCTCTCTATGATTCTCTGATCAAAGATCATGAAAAGCTGGAACTTCTTCATGAACGTCAGGCTTCAGAGTATGAGTCTCTCATCGCTAAACATGGAACTCTAAAGTCTGCCCACAAAAATCTCGAGGTGGAACATAAAGACCTTGAAGATCGGTAACTTACTATCTTCTCTTGTATTGTTAACTTAAAATCAGTTTTCTTTAGATAATATAATAAATTTTATGTTAAAATGATCTAAAATAATTTATATAGGAAATTTTTGTATCATGTTAATAGTAGTACTTACTAATAAATTACTCTTGCTTCATTGCTAAAGTATTTTCTTTTCTTTAAGGAAATATTATAAAACAAATACCTAATATTTTTTCCAGTTACAATCAGTTACTAAAACGGAAAGGACAATTGGAAGATTTGGAAAAAACACTGAAAGTAGAACAGGAAAAAATGGTGCTTGAAAACAAAAACCATGAGACTATAGCTGCAGAATACAAGAAACTTTGTGGTGAAAATGATAGGTAATAAATATTTATATATTTTAGTTTTGTATTATTCATTACATCTGAAGTGTATACTGCCCCTTTGCAGTACCATCTGTAACTTAGAATTTTTTAAAAAGACCCCAGAGTTGGGTAAGTAAAATACCCAACAAAATCAAGCAACTATTTATAAAATGGCTTGAAAACCTAGATCCCTTGTTTTCACTTACTATTTCTCTCTTGATTTATTCAACTAATTAAGTTTTCACATTTTATAATGAAATTTTTATACCTTGATAGCATTTATATGCTTTATTGTGACAGAATGTAATGAAGTATGATTCTTTATGTCTGTCTTTGCTAGTCTGATATCTCAGTTCTTGTCTTTCCAAGTTTTTACAAGTGAACAGCTTCCAATTTCCTAGCTTTGTACTCTTATTTTTAACTGTCTTAGTTATTAATGATCTCATATTGCCGTGAAGCAGTTATTTTTTAGTTTGTAATCCTGGGAACATCAAAACTTGCCAACCCCTAATCAATCTGCTTCATAAGGGTATATATCAAAAAGTTTTTAGAAACCTTTCAAAAGTTTAAGCAGTCTGAAAATTTGCATTGCACTTACACTTTACTGTAGCTGAAGTGCTAAAAGGCAGCACACAATTCAAATGGAGGTCATTCATTGACTATTTGTCCTGTTATGAATTTAATATAATCCATTTTTAGAATTGTATTTTCCTTTACAAAAAAAATCCCTAAGCTTCTAGAGCTATTTTTATTTCCATGCTCAGTAGTTTTTAATTTAGTAATTGTTATAACTAGAAATAGTGTATTGGGGGATTTGAACTCTCAATTAGCTCTACATCAAGCTAGAATCAAGAAGGATGTATCTGTACGGTATGTGCAGTAGAAGACCAAATTGTGACAAGTTACAGAATACAAGGACAGGGTCATTTTCGTTACATACGTAACATTGGAGAAGGCACTTACTATCAAAGTTCCATCTTGAACCTAACCTTTTTCCATTGTTGGGATTCACAACGAACTCGAACAGTTTGTGAGCTTGGGTAGACCTTCTAGGAATCTAATTAGAGGCCTTTTTCATTTCAATCAATTTCAATTTCATTTCATGCCAGTGAATTTCATTTCAATGAATAAATGAATTTATTCATTACTGAGGAGCCTTCTGAGAAAGAATTCAGCCTCCCTGATGAGAAGAAGTTGAGCGTGATGGTCTTAAATCAGAAGATTCTGCAGGCTTGGAAGGGAAGGGTGGTTCTGAGTATTTTCTATCTTTCAAAGCTGCTCTATCCCAGCCTTTATGTATTCACGTCTATGTTGTAAGGCAAGAGAAGGCTTTAAGTAAAACCATAAAGAGCTCTTTATGAAGACTTGTCTCAAGAAAAATAGTTTGTGGGGTACCTGTGTGGCTCAGTGGGTTAAAGCGTCTGCCTTCCACTCAGGTCCTGATCCCAGGGTCCTGGGATCAAGCCCCACATCCAGCTGTCTGCTCGGTGGGGAGCCTGCTTCCCTTCCTCTCTCTCTGCTAGCCTCTCTGCCTACCTGTGATCTCTGTCTGTCAAATAAATAAATAAAATCTTAAAAAAAAAATAAAGAAAAATAGTTTGTTTACCCATTCCTCTAAGTAACCTAGATTTTAATCTTTGATAATACCAAACCAAGAAAGTTTCTTACATGGACTAGTTTGTCTTGGTCTCTTTAGAATTGGGTTCACTGAATTACATTTTGATATTAATGTTCTCAGCTTCAAAGGACAATGTTAAAAACTCTCTTAAAGATCTCATTTTAACATTTGCCTTAGAGATGATGTTGAGGACATTGTATATGGTATCTCTTCATATCTTGCCCCCAGGAAGCATCAGTAGGTAAATCTTTGATCTCCATCTTATTGACATATTGTGTAGCTATCTGTGTCTCAGTGAGGTCTAGCCAGCTGTTATAACTCATGACATTTAATTCCAGTTAGTTAACATATAGTCTTATATTAGTTTCAGTAGTACAATATAGTAAGTTAACAGTTCTGCCCTGTTTTGGTTCATCTCCCAAACTAAAAATAATTTTTGCATTGTAAAAGGTTGAGGGTACATAGAGGGAAAAATAGCTTTATGAGCCACATGCAGTATATAACATGCTAGAAGATTTCAAGGGAAGAGTAGTCTGAATTTTCTATTCTAGTTTTACAGAATAGAAACAGATTTTTGATGCATTTAGTCACTGGCTAAAGAGTCCAATATATTCTCTAAGTATGTCTGAATGTGACCCACAGCATTTTCATATTATGTAATTACAATGAAAGCTATTAAGGGAATCTAATTCTCTTTCTGTCATGATTTCTAATTACAGGTTGAATCAGACATATAATCAGCTTGTAAAAGAAACTGAAGTTTTACAAACTGACCATAAAAACTTGAAAAGTCTTCTAAATAATTCCAAACTGGAACAAACAAGATTAGAAGCTGAATTTTCAAAGCTAAAGGAACAATACCAACAATTGGACATCACATCCACCAAGCTAAATAACCAATGTGAGGTGAGCTTTGACAAGTTTCTCTTTTAGGAATCAAGACATGCCTAAAAAACAATCATATTAGAATGAGAATAGCAGTATATATTTGCTTGGGTATTTCTAAAAGAATTGGTTAGGGGAGGGGCACCTGGGTGGCTCAGTCATTAAGCATTTGCCTTTGGCTCAGGTCATAAACCCAGGGTCCTGGGATCGAGCCCTGCATCAGGCTCTCTGCTCTGCAGGAAGACTGCTTCTCCTTCTCCCCCTCCCCCTGCTTGCGTTCCCTCTCTTACTGTGTCTCTCTCTGTCAAATAAATAAAATCTTAAAAAAAAAAAAAAATTGGTCAGAGGTAATTGAAATTCACAAGTAATTCATAAAAACTTTTATTATGGATTTCAACATTGTTTACTATTAGTTGAAACTTGTATGCCCACATACTTTGAAAATATGAAATTGTGCCCTTGTTTAATGAAAAAATGTTTACTTAGCACCTGGCATGTACTAGTAAGCCAAAAAGATAAAAATCTTTCCCTTTGTGGAGCTTAGATTCTGGCGGAAAGAAATAAACAATAAACACAACAAGCAAGTGAAATATGTATATTTCAATGTTTTATAACATATATTGCACTTTACTCCAACACTTGGTGGTGTAAAACAAGTATTTATTAGGCTCCCAGATCTGTGGATCAGAATGACAGGAACAGTGGAGCTGGTTTGTTTCTGTTCCATTTGCAACTGGGCCCCCAGCCTTAAGATTGAAAGGCTACATGCATGTTTGGTGGTTGATGGTGGCTACTAGCTGGAGGCATCCGTTTTCTCTCCACATGATGTCTCCCTAAGGGCTGATTTGGGCTTTCTCACAACATGGTGATAACCAAACAGAAGCCATCTCTACCGTAATGATCAAACCTCAGAAGCATGCGGCATCATTTTCCCTATATTCTCTTCACTGAGGCAGTCAAAGTCACATTCAGGCCCAAGGGAAAGAGAAAGTAGATTCTGCCTTTTGGTGGAGAATGGCAAGATTCTTACAAGAGCATGTGAACTGGAAATATTACTCTATTTTGAAAATTGGTCTGCAACATCTGGTATGTTACAAGGTAGATAAGTTATGTGCAAGTAAAAATGAAGTAGGGCAAAGAGGGATAAGGAAGACTTCCAGGGTCGATAAAGGAATATAGATTGAAATTTTAATAGGCATCCTTCAACAAAGGTAACTTTATTCTGAGTAAAACAGGGGAGCCATTTGAGTGTTTTGAGAAGAAAAGACATTGGCCTTGTATATACAGTTGTGTTATTAACATAATTCCATGCTGCTCTTTGTGATGGTTTGATAAAACAAGTTTTAAAGTCTAAAAGGATGCTGAAAGCCTTAGAAAATCCTTAAATTTGGGCATCTGGGTGGCTCACTTGGTTAAGCAGCTGCCTTTGGCTCACGTCATGATCCCGGAGTCTGGGGAGTCTGCTTCTCCCTCTGACCTTCTCCCCTCTCATGCTCTCTCTCACCATCCTTCTCTCTCTCTCACAAAGAAATAAATTAAATCTTTAAAAAAATCCTTAAATTTTATTGTTTGGCCCCCAAATTATCGAAGTTTGAATATAGCCTAACACCTGAATTTCATGGCACTTTTAAGAAAAGGCACTTAAGCTGACTTTTAAAGGGAAATAGGAGTAGATTATCAGAAAAGTAATACTTAAAAGTGTTTTGTCTGAAATGATAAACCAATAAAAAGAAATACTAGTTTAAAATCATATATATTTAATTACCCAACAAGGCTCAGAAAGTATAGAACATTCATCATGCCTGTGATTTATAAAAGTGCAAATAAAATATAATTGGAGTAATGGACTTAGAGAAGGAGGAAGAGGACAAATACACTCCCCAAGAAACAATAAAATTGGGCAAAATTGTCAAAAACAACCATTGTGGTACTCTGGAACTGCAGTAAAGGTATACAATGAATTCAGAAGCATTTATTAAAGAAAACTGCTCAACTTTGTGTAGGAACTGTGATTATCTGAGGCATTTTATCTTGTAATTTCTCCCATTCCCCTCTGCCTTCCCCAATTCCAATACCTGGTAGTTCAGATAAGGGGCACACTGTGAAAATTAGCAACTTCGCTACCTGAGCAGACTGACTTGATTTGAGCAGAGCACAAAAAAGTCCCATACCTAGGAGAGTTGTCACAGGTCAATTCTCAGATCGTCTGAGGTTGGAATATTGGCTGGGGTAAGGAATAGACCAGCAAATTAGTCAAAAATTTAACTGGGATATCCAGGGAATGAGACATCCAACTATAGTGAGTCTTGATAAGGTCCTACCTGACACTGGTGGCCTGGAAAGCTATCCAGGAGAGACCATAAAGGGCCCTAGCTACCTACTTACCTCTAGCTGGTAGTCCCAACTCAAGTCTCAAATGTTAACCCTTGGCTAGGGGCTAACAGGTATAATAGCATGATTTAGAGGGAGTGGAAAAATGAGTCCAGAGTATGAGGCCAGGATAGCAGTTAATCTTTATGGGAAGGGATGGTGATTAGAAGAGAGCACAAGGTGTTTCTGGAATATAGTTAATGAGCTGTTTCTTGATCAGGGTGCTGGTTTCACACATGTTCACTTTGTGCTAATTCACTGAGCTGTAGCTACATAAAATTGTGTTCTCTTTTCTCTATATATGTTTTATTAATTGTTGACACAGTAATTAATGCTGTATAACAACACAGAACCTTTGGTAATGGACATAAACATTTATTTTTGCTCATGAATCAATGGATTGCCTGAGCAGATGTGCTGATGGCATATATCAATGTGACCAAGATCGTTTGATCTTAGTCACATCTTCAATGAAGTGGCCCATACTCTGAGGGCTGGCTGGCCAAGGGTGGCCCCAGATGACATAACTTTTCTCTGTGCCATGTGGTCTCTCATCCTCCAGCAGGATTACAAGTGGAAGCACAGAAGGCTTTTTGAGGCCTAGGCTTGGAACTTGCATCACTTCCACTTCCTTCTTATGGCTAAGGGCATTCCAAAATCAGAAAGAGGGAAAATAAATTCCACTTCTTAATGGTAAGAGCAAGAAGTCACGGAACAAGAGGGTATAACCACAGGGAGGAGAAAAACTGTGTTCAGTTTTGCAATGAATCTACCACATGTTGTGTTTCAATTTAATAATATATAGATAAATATAGCACAATAGTGATAATGGTTAGCTCTAAATGGCTATTTATGTATATTCACAGTATTGCTTTTCTGTATCTTAAGAGTTTACAAAATGACAGGGTTTTTTTTCCTTTTTTTTAAGTGTAGATCTCTGGGCTATACTCCAGACTAGTTGAATTTGAATGCTAGGACCCAGAAATCCACATTTCTGAAAGAGATAGATGTACAGATTTATTTATTTGAGAGAAAATGTGTGTGTGTGCTCACACAGGTGCAAGCAGGGGGAGGAAAAGAGGGGGAGGGAGAGGAAGGAAGAAAGAATCTCAAGCAGATTCCAAGCAGAGCATGGAGCCCCAGGCGGGGGCTTGATCTCCAACCCTGAGATGATGATGTGAGCTAACCAAGTCGGAAGCTCAACCAACTGAGTTACCTAGGTGCCCTTGGAAATCTACATTTTTAAATAGTTTCTACGAGTGATGCTAAATTTTGAAAATCACTACTTTGGGCTTTCTGACTTCTACTGGAATCTCTGGCCTAACTAAGGCATATTTCCAGTTTCTTCTAAGTACAAAGAAGCAGCCCAATGCTGTTGGCAACCCAACTATCAGTAGTATGAGCTAGTAATACCAACCACTGACAAGATTACCTGAGTCCCTTTGATCAACCCATTAAAACTATGTAAAAACTTCTAATGTTCCTAAAAAACAGTGGTTGAGGAAAGAATGAGGTATATTAAGTACTTACTATGTGTTAAAGGCATGACACATGATAGTTTACATATATTATTTAATCCTTACTACAGTCAGGGGTGTGAGTTATTCTCATTTATAGATGAGATCATTAAAGCCCAGAAAGTTAATTTACTTGTCCAAGGTTTCATAGCTCCTTAAATAGAAGGCCAGGTAGCTTTCAGACTATAAGTTAAATAGTTTTGAAGAAAGCAACTGTTTTTGGAATAGATCATTTATTATATGTTAAACCCAGTGTTTGTAAGAATTTTTAAAAATGTATAGAGCACAAACTTAGTATTTTAGCTCTCATTATAACTAAAATAATCATTCATGTTCTGATAAAGTGTAACCACCTAATTGTTCAAGTAGCAGAAGACCTAAATCTTTTTTTTTTTTTTTTAAGACTGATTGATTGATTTTAGAGAGTGTATGGGAGCTGGAAGAGGGACAGAGGGAGAGGGAGAGAGAGAATCTCAGGCAGACTCCCTGCTAAGAGTGGAGGCCAACACAGGCTTAATTTCCTGACCCTGAAATCATTACTTGAGCCAAAACCAAGAGTCAGACACTCAACCGACTGAGCTGCCCAGGTGCCCCAAGACTGTATATTTTTCAGATGTTTAGAGTAATTTATATTAAATGTAAATGTTGATTTTTTAAAAATGTCTGTGTTTAAACAGTTGCTAAGCCAACTTAAAGGAAATTTAGAAGAAGAAAATCGACATCTACTGGATCAAATTCAGACATTAATGCTCCAGAACAGAACACTATTGGAGCAGAATATGGAAAGCAAGGATCTCTTTCATGTTGAACAAAGACAGTACATGTAGGTACCAAATAATGTTGAATTAATAATCATGACTTTATCATTGCCAACTGGTGACAAAAAAAACTCACTGCTAATTTTTTTTTTTTCAACATTATTATTTCTCCATACATTTTTTTGAATGCTTATGTTCTGGGCATGTTCTGCTAGTAACCAGAAATACTAACATGAAAACACATAGGTCCTGCTCATAAGAAACTAGTAACATAAAGCAAGAAATACAAATAATTGCTATAATAGAAGTATGTGTAGGAGACCTTAGAAATACAGCAGATACAGGGGAAGGAGTACCTTAGTCTGGCAGGGGCAAGGTAGACTTCCCAAAGATGGTTGCTTAAGCTGAGACTTAAAGACTCATGGGAGTTTGCCTGAGGAGACAGACCAGGCCAAGGAGGCACAAATGGAGTAGCATGAAGGTGTGATGAAGGTGTGTTATGGTATGGTATAGAACCTAAAAATTAATAGTTCTTGCTGGAGCAAAATTGAGGAAGAAGGAGCAATAGAGAAGTGGCTGAAAACTTAGGAGCCACTTCACAAAGGTTTTTTTTTGTGCCATATAAAGGAGTTGCTGAAAACTTTGAGCAGAGGGGTAAAATGACCAGATTTTTTTTTTTTTTTAAAGGCACTGGTGGCGTTTTAGAGTATGGATTAGAGGTCCTGAGAATAGAGACAAGGAATAAGTTTTAGAAAGACTGTTGTAATAATCTAGTGAATCATAATTCACAAGCAGGTAGTTGAGATCATATACCAGATGTAAGAGATAGAATTGACAAGGCTTAATATTGGTAAATTATATCTCCTTTAGTAGTTGAGAAATCTGGTAAACTCAGGGATTTGGGCCTGAGCTACAAAGTGGGTAGGCCTTGTATTGCACCAAGGTTTACCTTTTCTAAATTCTTCACTTCCCCTATTCCCTAAATGAGAAACACCATAGTATAATAGAAATAGCATGGATGTTGAAATTAGGCAGTTCCTAATTCGAGTCCCAGGTCTCCCAGTCACTAGCTATGTGACCATAGGTGAGTTACTTTGGTTCTTTGATCATTGGTTTCTTTTTCTCTAAAATAGAGGTATAGGGGCGTCTGGGTGGCTCAGTGGGTTAAAGCCTCTGCCTTCGGCTCAGGTCATGATCCCAGGGTCCTGGGATTGAGTCCCACATCGGGCTCTGTGCTCAGCAGGGAGCCTGCTTCCTCCTCTCTCTCTCTCTCTGCCTGCCTCTCTGCCTACTTGTGATCTCTCTCTGTCAAATAAATAAGTAAAATCTTAAAAAAAATAATAAAATAAAATAGGGACGCCTGGGTGGCTCAGTTGGTTTAGCGGCTGCCTTCGGCTCAGGTCATGATCCCAGCGTCCTGGGATCAAGTCCCACATCGGGCTCCTTGCTCAGTGGGGAGCCTGCTTCTCCCTCTGCCTCTGCCTGCCACTCTGTCCGCCTGTGCTCCTTCTCTCTCTCTCCCTCTCTCTCTGACAAATAAATAAATAAAATCTTTAAAAAAATAAATAAAATAAAATAAAATAGAGGTATAACATCTACTTCCAAGATGATCTTAAGAAATAAATGAAATAGGGGCGCCTGGGTGGCTCAGTGGGCTAAAGCCTCTGCCTTCAGGTCAGGTCATGATCTCAGGGTCCTGGGATCGAGTCCCACATCGGGCTCTATGCTCAGCAGGGAGCCTGCTTACCTTCCTCTCTCTCTGCCTGCCTCTCTGCCTACTTGTGATCTCTTACTGTCAAATAAATGAATAAAATCTTTAAAAAAAAAAAGAAATAAGTATCTGTGCCTTTTAGGCATGATATATATATGATGGTGAGCTAGGGCACATATGAAACCTGGATACATCATACATCTTTTGAAGCATCAGTTTTCTTATAAAATTTGGGGCAGGGAATATGATTTTTATATTAGCAGACAGGTATATTAAGGAGCAAAAAGAGTTTGCATGAGCTTTTAAGATAAATGCAAAACTTCAAAGAAATTTCACATTTGTGGCCGGCCACTTTCGACTACACCTTCAGTCCTTTCAGGGGTATGTATTCCTTTATTCTCTGCCTTAAGAGGTGTTTCTGCTTAAGAAGTAGTAAGTATATATAAAACATTTAAGTTTTCTGTCCCTTAAGCAAATGCTTTATGCAAAGCTTTATCTTTGGATATCTTTAGAATATCTTAATATTCTGGTCCTTGGTGAGTAATCCATTTCCAAAGTTTCAGTAATTGTATCTGTATAGTTGACTTAGAAATATTAGTATCTATTTTGACTTTTTGAATTTAAATTAAAAATATCAATCTTATATGGCAGACAGTTCTTGCTGAATGTTTCTGTCACATGATCCTAGCAGGAGTGACAGTTAACAGGTAGTACTGAGAATTTGGAGATTCCTGATGATATTTCAACAGGTAAAAAGAGAAGACATTTGGGAGGTATATCTGCCATTGTGCTGTCGTGTGTACCCCTTGGCAATCTCTGTTCATAAAGCGTCTTCTTCAAAAAAATCAAATCCATTTGTTCTGGTTCCCACTTCCGTAATTCATTCTAACCACTCAACTAGTCTACCTCATTAGCCTCCTGGATGCTTTCTTTACTATCATCCTTTCTGATAGATAGTATTTTATCATGGAGTTAAGGTATCTATAGCAAAGATTTCATAATGTCACTTTTTAATGAAACCTACAGGCTTCTAATTTCCTATTGAGCAAAATCTAAACCTGAAAATCCCTCACTGCCTCCCCTCAACTAAAATGCTTAATTTAGCATTTTTATCTTTTCAGTCTATGTAATATGGTCATTCTCTCCATGAGGCTTTCTTCCGTCATTCAAGATAGAAATATTTTCCCTTTTATAAGTTTTTTTTATACTTAACACAGTACTTTTATTTTGGCACCACTACTACCTTGGATTGTAATACTTATGTATATTTGTTCTCTCTCCTATTGTATTATAAGCAGAGTTGGGCTACTTATTGTTTTATATACTCTTTGTGTCTTCTTATTGTAAATGATCACTAAATATTTGTTGACTAACAACATCACAGTTTGGCATCACAGTTTTTCAGATCATTTTACTTTAGTCTGTGATCTTTGATGTTTCCCTATGTAATATATACCATCAAGGACATAGATGAGACAAAGACATGGTGAAACTAGTGTATTCATGTATTGCTGAAGGCAGGAAATTATTCTCTAAAGGTAAATTAAGCCTAAATAATTCTTCCATAAAGGAAAAAAGTCTGTGTTTGATGAAGATGTGGTTGCAAGATTACTTATTATATCTACAATTGTAAACAGACTATTGAACATTTTAGTTTTTTACTTACATAAATTATATTAAATCACCTTTCATTCCAAAATCAATGTGAGATACTAAAAGATCCAAGAATAGGAGAACAGTCACTGTTAATGTCGCTTAACAGCTATTAAAAGATGTTGAGAGAATTCCTTTGTCATGATGAGAATATAATATGGAAAATTTTCTTCAAACAAATAAATTGTATTAAAGAATTGAATTTTAAATTCTATATCCTTTCATTAAGTAAGTTTGTAAATACAAAGAAAAGGAGGAACTTGGAAAAAAGTCCCTTGTTAATACCTAAAACTTTGTTGTCAACTCTAATATGTGTATTTGTTTATGTTTTGGACAGAAGTTAGATTATAGTCACAAAATATTCATAATTATAAAGAATATGGTACATGTCCTAAAATGCAATTTTTACTTTTGCAGTGATAAGTTAAATGAATTAAGACGACAAAAAGAGAAATTAGAAGAGAAGATAATGGATCAATACAAATTTTATGACCCATCTCCTCCTAGAAGGTACTATTAACCAAATTTTATTCATTTTTACTTCGGAAAAAAAGAGAAAGTTAAGACTTTTAATTTTGTGAAGGATTTATATGTTGAATTTAAGGCTGATAAGAGTTTTTTAAATTATTCTATTAGGAGAGGCAACTGGATTACTCTAAAAATGAGAAAATTGATAAAGTCTAAGAAAGATATTAATCGGGAACGTCAGAAATCTCTAACATTAACACCTACCCGCTCAGACTCCAGTGAAGGATTTCTTCAGCTCCCTCATCAAGATAGTCAAGATAGTTCTTCAGTAGGTTCAAACTCTTTAGAAGATGGCCAAACTTTGGGGACCAAGAAAAGCAGCAGTGAGTGCTTAAACTCTTTAAACATTTATGATCTCTAGTATTGATTTAGAATTCTTTCAAAAGATTTCTTTAACTTATAACTTCAGCAGTCCTCTGGGTAATAGTCTGATGAATGCATTTCTTTTTAATTCTATATGATTATAAAATTCATGTGTACTGCAGTACTGCATGATTTCCTGTATTATGTGTTTCTAAATATACGAAACACAGAGATACCATCATTTAGCCAGGGAGGTTAAATAATGTCCAAAGAACATTGAGATAAGAGCCAGAATATCTGTTACTTGCTAGTTGTAGTAATACGGGTACACCGTTCACCTTTGTGTCATACTGCACAGTGTAATTGTGAAGAGTAAGTGAGAACTGTTTATGAGCTCATCTTGACAATTATTTGTAACTAAGTAGAATAATAAGACATTTTATAATGAGGTTTTATTCATATACTTTGGTGTCAAATTGGAGCAAAGTTACATTGGTGAGAAGCGAAGAAAAACAGTCATGAATTCAAAGAGAATGTTATTCAGTAATTTGGAAGTAATTGAAGGTTATAAAAATTGTTGAGGGATTGCTTGGTAAAGGATTGATTAAAATTGATGTATATAAGCTTGTGTATAAAATTGTGATTTAATTTTTTAAATTACAAATATAATAGTATCACACCATAACATGAACTATACAATTCATAATATTTTTATTACTAGTGTGCTTAACTAAATAAGAGCAAAGTAGAAGCCTAAAGAAGTATATTTTAAGAGAAAGAAATAGAATCCAATGCTAGGCCCTTTGAAGATGTCCAAGCAGTTGACTACTAACAATGTTCTTATAGAATATGTAAACAAGATACTTGAATCCACTCATACTATCACCAGAGTCACTAAATT